>JAQFZY010001537.1:0-15072 GCA_034696285.1 Hypogastrura burkilli | reverse complement strand
GCCAACCGCGCTAAGCGGCGGAGCCGCGTGCGCAAGTATAAGACACGAGCCGAAGGCGAGGTCGTTACTTGTACTTTAAATGCAGTCACCCTTCTGCCATCGTGGCTCATGGGAATGGGATGAGTCAAAGTCATGGGCTTTCATGTTGGTTGCGCCGCCACTGGGTCTGAAGAGTTAGACTGCTCACACGTAACGTAAACAGTTTATTAGAATTCCTCAATCTGGCTTCACTGCTCAGTCACCCAATGGAGGCTAACCGAGGTTCATCTCTTACCAAATTTAGTAGGGCTCAAGCCCCACACTAGTGTCATTAAAATCAAATCCCTTTGTAGACTCTTATTAGTGGACATTGGAAGCATAGTCGGCTTCCTCCTTTCATCCAGTGTCAAGTGTAATCAATCAAAAGTACTAATACGTAATTAAATATGGCATTTGTTGAGACTATCGTTCTCCTCCTTCTCATTGTCCCGGTCTCCTTCTTCATTGCCACGGTCTTCGTCCTGGCGGCCCTCGGAAAGTCCCTCGGGTTCAGGAAGAAATACGTCGAGTTCCTCCTCTACATCTTCGAGGTAAGATTCTGAATTCTGAACAATCAAAATAGTACTGTACAATTTATTAATTAACATTTACGCCAGTATACACTTAATCATGTTGAAATTTGAGCGTTCACTTCTGTGAGGTCCAGGTCTCAGGTCAAATACGAACGGCGGTACTTTATTTTTTATTTTTAGACCTTGCTGGAGATTTGATTTGTAGCGTCACGTCACGTCTAAGTCAAACGTGTCTAATAGCAATGGCGTTGATTTTAAATTAACTTACGTTATTACTATGAGTATGAATATGAATAGCTCCAGGCAGGCTAGGTCATAGCTGGACGAGTTGAATTGTATTTGTTTTGGGGTAGAGATATACGTACATATATTTTGGCAAGTCATACTTGCGCCACGCCAGGCTGCCTACTTTGGAAATCACGGCATGACAGAAGGAGACCGGCTGACTAGCTCCTCTCGTGTCAGTACCGAAGGCATAGTTGTCAAATTATTGCTTATTTGGTAGGTACCCTACCTTCACGTCAGTACTAAAGAGGTTGATGTACTTAGTAGTATGTGTAGCATGCTGCGCTAAATTCTCTTTAGCAATAGAAGGACTAATCTTCAGTAATGCAAATACGTTAGAGTTATGATCTCTACCTCTAGCCTCCAGTTATACATAGTTTTCTACAACTAGGGTCAAAGTCGGTTTGCCTTCCTGTGAATACCACAGTATTAGCTGTGTACTGAACGCTGCAGGAGTTCTTCATTTGTGAGCTCATAGGTATTATTACGTAAGTTTGAACGGAACACGGAACCGCAGGCATTGATACTCCGACCGATACACGAAGTCGAAGCTTCTATCGCACTTGCACAAACACTAACGGCGGACTAGGTACCCTGGATGGGTGATGGGTATTATAATTGTAATTACGAGCAGCATGGTCCGCACTTAATTGTTTGTTCGATAGGCCTGTCATGAGTCCATGATAATAGACATGTAGAGATGTTGAAAGGATGGAAGGTCATGTGTCGATCAGTAGTCATCAAAACCCTTTAGCTTTAGCTGACAGCAAGGACTACAATAATTACGCTAGTACTATACATACATACTTTGAATGTTGCATGATGGGCTGTGCAAGGCGGCGAAACCGAATACCGGGACCAGGAAGCATGCAATATGCAAATATTGGGAGCCTCATAATTAGGGGATTTTCTCAGGCAGGGCGTAACTCCTTTTATTTTTATGATTCCGTATTTCGAGTCATGGGTCATGAACAGTAATTATATATACTTATAGATGCGATAGTATCACATCAGAAGGATGCTACTAAATATTATACATGGCGTTTACATTAGGCTCTTCAATTTATTTAATTTTTACATTTGCATTTTTGAGAATTCGTGTAGTACTTCTGAGTTCATAAATTCTTGCATTAGTTTATGTATCACCAGGAACGATGACTGAAAATTAAATCCAGAGCATGAGCCAGTTGGCATTTGGCTTTTTTAGCTTATAGTATAGGCGTAGACTGATGGCATAGAATTTATCCACATGCACTGAGAAACGACGAATAATTTTATCGAACTTCACAATTAATGCAGCAGAAAAGTAATGACGTCTGTTATTATATATTACGGGGTTTTAATTTTTTTTAATTTTTTTTAAATTTCCTAAGTACCTACAGCAAAAGGTAGAGCATTTTAACCTACGGCTTTATGATTAGCTATTAGAAATGATTAGAAATGGCTTATGCATATCTGGACAGTTCTCTAAATATCTCGTACCACCCACCCTCCAAAGATTTATAGCCTGATTTACGGTATCCTGTACTACTAATTATAACTATCATTTGCAGTTATTAGTTATTACGTACGTTCATTTTCTGAGGCTCTTTCACAATGTGTGCGCCTATTCCATAAAATACTGGTTTAGCAGTTATTTAGGAGTCCTAATCTCAATCAGCTTGGCTTCCCCTCGTCATCATCTCATAATCAGCCAGATTATTAGCCCTTATTCATGATGACTCCACAGTTTTAATTTGTATGGAAAGTGAATAATCTGGGTTATTAGGTATTTCCATGCCTTTTCACTAGGAGCCTCCTTTGTAGGTGCTGTTTCAGTCAAATAATGTATGTACTTACATTGCCTTAAGTAAGTACTTATATAAAGTCTTCTGTTTTTGAGACTGTCGGAATTCGTGATCCGAAACCGCAGTATTTATATACGCCTGGAAATCCCACTTTGAGAAGGAGCCTTTAATCCATTACATTGCTGGCCTTCAAAAATTCGTTCACCCTTACGTCTACCATCGGCATTGACATTTTATGCGTGGTAGAATTGTTATTGTAATTTTGCAAAGAAAATACAAAATAATCAAAGGGCGTCAAAGCCTCTGAAGATCTGAAGACAGGCATCATGGATCCCCTTTAGTGTCCAAGGCTTATGCATAGATTGTACCTTCGGGAAAACTGGTTTGGTTCTTATTCCTTGTAGGAGGACAGCTTAGCGTATTCTATTTTGGTTCGTTTGCTCATCTGTGGACATCTTAGGGGTCTTGGGCACTGCGTATTGCATAACAAATGATTAGGTCCAGTTTACTTGAGCAAAGTTGAGGCCTCTCTCTTGCTGGAGTGAGCTTGAACTTGATTATTGTACGACTGGGCCCAGGGAGTACAATTTGCCGAAGGTTGGCCCAGGCATGATTACGTGTTCTTACTAATGATTGGTAGTAATAATAGTTAATGCAGTAAGTACTATATTACTTGGTGCAGTGGAAGGACAAGGGTAATTCGATTATGGATTGCATGTAATACATATACATAGGCAGTCTTACTAGATTCTGAAGGGATAATGAGAGGCCTGTGTGAAAGTTGCAAATTGCATCAGGGCCACACGCAAAAGGGCTGGAGGTAATGATTCCAAAATCAGCTTAAGACTTCCTATGTATAGGCTCCATTATTATTCCAATTTAGGTTCAGCAGTAATATAGAGTTTAGTAGGCGCCTCAGGTTTGAGTAGGTAGGTTATTATTACACATCTGTTATGTTAAATAAGTTCAAAGGAAGTTCTTCCCGAATTTTAGGCGGATGTGGGTCCCATAAACCCTAATCTAGCCTTTATCTTGTCGGAATCTAAATTCGCAGTAAAATTAGCACCAAACAAAGTCATATAGATATCGACTATTTATGGAGTAGTAAGGATATAGGTATTACTGGGAAAAGATGCAATCAAAACATAGTTTACGACTTACGAATTAAGATGACCTAATATTATTGCCGCATAAAGAATAAAGTTAGTGTTTTCGTCCCTTTATTGTACTTATAAGTAAGCTAGAAGTCATATTTTATATGCAGCATTAAATGCCAGCCAATTAATACTCCTTTTTAAACTTTGGCCTGTTCCTGTAGTAAATATTTATGTAGTTAGGAGATTCACGGGTATTGCTTATATTGGTATAAGTAATCCTATCACCATCAGCTGAAATTGTTTAAACTTACATTAGGGAACCTAACAAATCCTGACTCATAGCGTTCTGGCCTGGCTAAACCTAAGTGTGAATTTTTGGGAAGTCAATTACTGTCGTTGCCGGTAAACGGAAGTCTGTAAGTCTGCCTTCTTTAGGAGACCAAATTTGTTTAGTCTGGTTTTCGGGATCTACTACTACTAGGACTATGTAGAAGAGAAGAGGTGAAAATAGCAAATAGCAATGGACATCTTTTTTTTTTCATAAAATAAATATACTTATCAAAAACAGCTTGATTTTGAATTTAAACATGCTAAGTGCAACTCCAGGTGTAAGTAAATATGACAAACGCGGAACGTGAACTACTAGCTTGTGAGTGAGTGGTGGTGCGTACACGTGAGCGGAGCTTGACATCTCTGTTAGGTGAGGGAGGGGAACTAACCGTTCCGATGTCACCTCGTGTGGACTACGTGAATTAGAGAGTTAGACGCAAGACTCAGTCCATAGAAGGACTATAAATTCGAATACAAAATAACTACTTTTATTTTGTACAAGGACCCCAAATACTTCCAACTCAGTGGGAGTACAAAAATGGAATGGATAGGTACTACCTAGAGTACAGAGTTCTTAACCTAAAACCAAATGAATGAAGAACTCAAAGGGCCTCCTCTTGAGTACGAAGGTTCAGGGTCTCCTTAGGCCGCCTCGGTGTCTGGAGCCGGGCCGTAGGATCCTAATTGGACCTACCATAAACTTTACAGAACCACTTAACTTTTAAAGTAGGACTGAAGGGCCCCGTCTTTAACGGGAAAACAGCCATAAAAACACTTGGCGGAGGAATGAATGTACAACAGAGAATGAACAAAGGGCTCTAAAGGGAGAGAAGGCAGACCTTCAACTCCAAAATAACACTGTTACAATAACAAAAACACTCTAAGGAGGTCACAGTAGGAATCCACTAATTAGGCCTATGGACACAACTTCAAACTCATAGTTGAATACAATATGCTAATGCGGAAACATGTACTAAGGACACAGCTTAAATAGCACAGTCACAGTTATTTTTATGCATTGGTTATTATGAGTTACTAACAAGCCCCGCGCAAACGCGGAATCAGCAACTACATTTTCTAAAGATTTCTAGCGTACGCGTGCCATTGGCGATACCTTATTGAAATGAAATATTATGGCACGCGTACGGCAGAAATTTTTAGAAAATGTAGTTGCTGATTCCGCGTTTGCGTGGGGCTTGTTAGCTAGTCAGAGAAAAATATTTGATGCAATTTTGAAATCAATCTAGGGAAAATATGATCAAATAATAATTCGTACTACAGTTAACCAAACCAAAAAACTAAATCCATTAGTTATTGAAATCTTCTGCGAGCAACATATTTATGAGTTTCGCAAGAAGTGCAAAAACCGCCTAACTTGAATGCATTTAAATTACTTTTGGTCTGAACAGACCAAAGAGTGCCACCACAAAGCCAGCTTTCCTCGTTTTTTCAATCCCACTATCATATCGCATCGGCAAATTGCCGACGGCAATAGAATGGCAAAAGTGACCAACAACTTTACTTTATTAAAGTAATGATAAGCGAAGGGAAATGAAGTTAAGAACTTGGCCACTTTTGTCATCATATGTATGTAGAGTACGCGTGTTTGCGTAGTTAAGTAAAAAGTTCGCCACCAACAATGGGGGGTACCTTTTCAGTAGTAACTGCGAGCCGAGCCGATGTTCGGTTTTAACTTTCAAGAACATATTCTATACCACAACCACACACATCATAAGTAAATGTCTAGAGGATTCAAGTGTATTCTGTATTGACTACAAACTGCTACAGCAGCAGCACCTGAAAGTTGAATATTTCAGTTGAGTTTGAATTTCTACCAAAATAAAGAGGAATACGGGTGAAGTGCCAATTAGTGAGGTGTCCTAACAACAAGGCAACGGCATCCGGGCGTTGCCAACTGTTGACAGAAATGTTTGCATACAAACGTAGGTATAAAGAAACAAATATATGTATATAGTCGTACATAGCGCAATTAAATATAGGAAAGACGTCGCGGCTTAAATAACGAGTTGACGAGTCACTTAAGGTTGACCTGGATACGAAGTTAAGACGAAAGGAAAATTAGAACTTGATTTCGAGCTTTGACGGCGACTCAGACAGACGGACAGACAGACCGAAAAATTAAAAACATAAAGATAAAAATACATAGCTTCGCTACCATAATAAACCGTTGTAACGGGCATAGCCAAAAAGCGGCGTGTGATATGTGATCATATGACGTCACAAACTATATCTACACTATGGCCATAATCTTTAATCTAATAAACAGCGACATTATCAGCAATCATTTGCTCAAACCGGTTTTAAATTGGTCCGTTTGTTCTTGATTTATATGCACTTAAACGCTGCAAACCTTGACCTTTGACCTTTGACATGACGAGTTAATTACCTTAGCATCATGGGACATTAATTACTGTTTTAGAAGCTGGTGGAAAGCTTGTGAGTAGATTGGAGGCTGACCTTGTCCTTTGACCCAAGCGATTTAAAATAATACCTTATACACACCACCATATGTATGAATCCACTGGCGAAAACTGTCTTAAAATCAGTCGACTGGCTCTTAAGTTATATGGGCATTTGAAAGCACATGGCCCTGACCTTTCACATTTGACCCAGCGTATTTAGCACAATGGCATTAGGAGTAATGGATCGGTGAAAACCATTTTTAAATCAGCGCAACCCGTGTTGCGTCGTAGGGTGCCCTTGACCTTTATAACATGGTATGTGGTACTTTGACCCGACGTTGAGCTGCGGGTATAAAATAGGAATCGTTTAGTAGAAACAGTTTTGGAATCAAATAAATGGATCTTGAGTTGTAAGCCCGACACAAATGGACGGACGGACAGACAGTAAAGTGGATCACATAAATAAGCTCCGCTCTTTAATAAAGGCTGGCGATCGTAAATATGGTATGTATATGACAACGTGACCAACACTACGCCTTTCAGCCGTATTCTACGGCTTTTTAGACCGTCGCGCGCCTGGCGCACGGAGTACGCCTTTCCTACGTCTGTGAAAGATTTCTGAGAAAAGTACGCCTTTTCGATTAAATACACAAAGAAAAGCTTGATTTATATCCAACTCAGTTTAAAGATTCCATATTAACTACGAACGCCATCTATCTTCTGTATTATTCAGTACTTAGTAGCTGGAGCCTTAAGCTTTAATGAGTGCGAAGTGCGACTGTCCTGTCTATGTCATTGTAGTGTGCATTCTAAGTTTAGGTTTCAGGTTTAGGAGAATGAGCCCAGGTTATTCTCGCATGCCATAATAAAATCACATGAGACTTAATACATGAATTTCGGAGCCTAAAGTCAACAATACGGACTCCCGAGTTGCATAGTACCTGGGAGCGGGACATACCTTTCGTTTACCTACAACGCAGTTTATCTTTACCATTATACAAACTCTTAGTACTCTGTGCAAATTCTACTGTGTAAGTATACTTCTATTTGCCTTGCAAGTGTTGTCTAATAATCGAAATTGACATATTTGACCATGGGTAAAGTTAAAGATATAATAAAAATTATTACTATTGAACCAGCAACATCCTGTTTACAATCAGTACATACTACAACACAGGGAACAACCCATAAATGGGATTTATACTACCCTGCTTCAGACGGAGTACTAGTCAAAATGGTACCTAGAATTAAACCGTATCAGTGGCAATAGTAGTAATTATAATTAAATAAGATTAGGTAAGAATGAATTAAATCAGATTAAGTATTAATCTAAAGAGTAAAACTAGTAAAATAAACAGTAATTATTTGTTAAGTCAAGTTATGTTTAGTCGTTGCTTTTGCTGTATTAGGAGATGCGCTTTGAGATCCTTCGTAAAAGCGGCAAAATTCCGGAACTGTTTTATACTGATTGGAGCATAATTGATTTGAAGTGGAAAGTTGCATACCCCTTAAGAGCCTTTGGGATTAAAATTCACATGGTAAGCCTATTACGACTGTGTGTCATACCTGAGAACTTCACTATTTAGCACATAGTAATCTGAAAAACAGGTAGGTCTGAAAAGAAGTCAATTGGTGTGGTATTTCTTGTAAGCTTGTAGAATGTGCACAGGATTTTGAACTCACACAGCTCGGTCGGAAACAGCCACTTAAGATCATTACAAATCACTGGGGCTACACTATCATACTTAGTTACCCCACTTACAAATCGAGCTGTAAACCGTAGAGTTCTCTCCACTATTCACAGATACTTCTGTATACCACCACTCCAGACACAACACATGTAATTTAGTAGAGATATGATCAGTGCATTAGCGACTAGTAGTTTGTACTTAGTTGGAATGAATTGTTGGATCTTATACAGACTATGTAGCCTAAAGTAACAGTTCTTAACTAACTTATTCATATGATCCTCCCAACTTAATGTACTATCAATAATAATTCCTAGACACTTCATATTATTACAGGTCGAGACTATCACATTGTCTACTACAACAGATATGTTATTATGTATTATTTATGCTTAAGATAAATTTATGCTGTTTTTTGAGGAGACGAACATCAATTTAGTTTTCCCTCCATTTAACATAATTTAATTCTGGTTCACCCACACCTGTATTTTCTTCATTTGCTCTTGCATCCTTCGTTGAAGCTGCTCCAAATTTACGATTGAGTCAAAGAAAACTATGTTTGTGTCATCAACATACATCTCAGGCATGGTCGCATTGGTATCAAGTGTTTCAAATAGGTCATTAACGTGAACGTAAGAACGTAAAGAAAGCAGGCCCAATCACCGAACCTTGAACCAGCCCAATCAGAGTCCGTGATTGAAGAGCGGGATCCATGTATGTCCACGTACTGCTTTTTGTTATGCATGTAATCACGTAGCCAAAAGTCAGAGATACCACATTTTGTTTTGATTATCTCCAGTAGCATTTCTCTATGGAAAGAGGGAAACGCAATTCTAAGGTCAAGGCTGATTATCGCACATGCCATCCCTGAGTCAACTTTCTTTCAAATGGTATCTACAACAGCCAGCATATCATGTTCAGTAGAATGTGTAGGACGACATCCGAATTGAAATTTTCTCAAGATATTGGATTCACTCACGATCACAGTAAGCCGCTTGAAGTAGATCTTCTCCAGTAATGTAATAAGAAATGGCGACATTCCGATTGGTCTGAATTGATGGTTTTTCGTAGCATTTTCACATTTAGGTATAGGCACAATACGTGTTATTTAGAGCTCAACCGGTATCAGACCAGAACTAAAGCTCAAATTGCAGAAGTGTAGTAAGCTTTCAAGGAAGTTAGGGAAGTTTAGTAATAAATTGAACATTTTTTTACATAATCCATTTTTTTCACAAAAAATGCAGATTATCGTTTTTTCATTAACTTCCAACACTTATACAACTCTTCACTAGATACAGAGGGTGCGGCGGCCTTATTTTATCACTTTAAATTGGTAAATTACCTTGTTAGGACCACAACGATGGATCCTGCGAGTTAGTTCAACGTGTAGACCATTTCATTGTGCACACTTACGATACCTCAGATTCCACTCAGCAAACACTTTTCTGACTGTTTCCGGGGTAACCCTTGACCACTCATCAAAAATAATTTTCCGAAATGAACAAAAAGTTCTGAGCTCGTCGGCAGAAAATCCGCTGTTTCAGGTACCGAAAACCAAAAAAATCCATGGGACTGATGTCAGGAGACTTGACTGGTATTTCATTGTTGGGGATGATCGCTATCCTCAATCTTGACTTAAGGTCAGCTGCGTAAGCGGCGGTTTTCTTCAATTCGTGCGGCGAAAAGTGTCGCTTTCAGATGTGATTCGGGGTCAGGGCGTGGTAACGGGTCTTTTTACGCAAGACGGTGCCTAAATCTTCTTTAATTATTCGCCCAAGGGTTCGAGGCCTGACTTTCAGAAGTTTTGCCATCCGGTTCAAGCTATAAGGGCTGTCCTTCGAATTAATGGCTGCCACCTTCTTAAAGAACTGTTTCGACCTCACCGGCCTTAGTTGGAATTTAGGGGTCACTGGCACGTTTTCGGCAGCGGATTTTCTTCTAAATGCTTTCTATTCGATCTATGAGATATTGTTGACTGACTTAAATTGTGACCCTTGACCTTAAGTCGGTTTTTGGATGGCTCGCTGGCTTTACTTTACTTTGTAAAATATTTTGACGATGACCTCAACTTCAGGGCAGAATACCTTTGGCATGATGACAGTTATAAGGGCGGTTATTTTGGGGTGGATAGAATAGTGTATTTTTGATACTCCCGCCTTTGAACCTGAGTCTCAAAGCTACCCTGGATGGATTAGCAAAAGTGATAAAATAAGCCGCCGCATCCTCTGTACATCGAGAACAAAGAATAGGCAGTCTTCACTTTAATTGGAAAGTACTGGATTGTTAAGCGTGTTATACGGTACAGTGTTATGGGGGAATGGGACAGCAGTATAGTATTCATTGAGACTGTTCAGGTGCAAATCATCAAACGAGCACGTGCCATTGGATTTGAAATTTAGGTTAAATACGTTTTTTTATAGTATCCCAGACCCCAACTTTATCAACACTAGACACAAAGTGTAGCTTTGCCTCATCCTTGGCTACCTTTTTTATTTGGCTTTTAATCTTCTTGTGTTGCTGTAGGTGATACTCAATTGATTTTAAATTTCCATCTACTGTAGTAAAAGGCAGAGTCCCTCCAAAGCGCCTTCACATTGACAGAAGAAGGAAAATTAAAGGTCGGTTTCTTGACCTTTTTACTTTTTTCAGGGGCCAAATGATTAAAGATGCTTAGGACGTTGCTAGGTTAGAGTAATATGTGTACTGGGATTTATCAGCGACAAGTCATGAAAAGTAGTCGCCTGTACTAAGCCATTAAGCACTTCAATATGTATGGTTTTATAATTTCTGTATTTAACATACACACATTCATCTTTCATAGTTTTAAAGAGAACATTTACTGTAGTGAGCTTATGGTCACTGACATTGGCCTCTATGACTAAGGTATCCAGCACTGAATTGGTATTTGTTATTATCACATCCAGCAGACCGTTTTCTCTCGTAGAATCCCTTACGAGTTGACGATGGGAAAATGTAGCCAGAAGGAAAGTAAGCTTTTTAAAAAAGCGGTCGTTCACATTTAGGAGATTATAATTTAGGTCCTCTAGTACATTCACTTTTTTATTACATGTAGATAGTTCTGCCATGATGCACTCCAAATTATGCATGTCATTGTGATAAGCCTGAGTCAAACTGGGACCCTTCAGCTCTGTACGATATACTACACATACTGCAAACGATTGAGCAAACTTGAACTGGAATTTACCACAAATCCGTTCCACTGTATCAGGGATTTTCCACTTTTGCATGTCAAAAGTGAATTTTCGTCATTTTTAAACACCGGCCTTAGCAAAACCCAAGCGAAAGGCGGCCTCAATCGGAATACTGTATGTTAGGTCCAGTTCATCTTTTAGGAGCTTGCACTCAACTCAACAAAAATATCTTTATTTGTCACTTCTTTCATTCCCGTAATAATTAAGTTCAATTTTCGTAGCTCAACACGAATGTTTTCCAGGTCAATGTCATGTTTCTTTATTTTGGAAACATTTCTTGCCACAATCACCTCCACATTGTCCACTCTATCTGTCACTCTTTGCAAGCTCGTCGCAATATTTTTCACATCCGCTTGTACTGAGTCTACAGAAGTACGGAGTGAGACAATTGCGTTGAGAACATTAGCGATATTGCTAGAAAGATTAGCAATGTCTTCCTTTGTAGCTAACTGACTTTGTGGATTATCATTTAATAGCTCCATATTATCCAGATCAAGATCGGACTGGTCGGAAGTTTTCTCCCTCGCTTTAGTTTATGCGTAACTGACATTTCAACACTTCTGACACTTGATGCGAAATGCGACTTGGGATGTACCAGATCGCCTTGAGGTAGCGTAACCTAGTTGGGCCTCTCAGTAACTATGCAAATTTTTTGGGTCCGCAAAGTAGCTCTATTACTGCAAAGTTAACAAGGAGACGTATAAGATACCCTGTATAGACTCTTACAGTAATATTTTCTTCCACAAAAAGGAACGGAACCTATTTCGACTGGCACTAACCTATCGCACGTACGCAAAAAAAATTAGCCCGTAGGGAGGTAGTAAAAGGGACGACTTACCACCTTGACAGCTGGAACTGAACTGAACTGTAATAGGATAAACCGAGGACCAAAAATATTAATCATTTTAAGGATCAGTAAAAAAAAAAGAATTTAGTTTCATTAAAAAACAAAAGTCAAGTGACATGACAAATTGTTATGTACGGTTCGGAAGATCGTACAACGTAAGAGAACGTAAGAGGACGCACAACCATCACTCGTCAACTTAGAATCCGAAACTCATATAAGTGCAGTAAAATTAAAGAATGGGAAACAAAGTATTACGGCTCTTTGTAGTACGTCGTTTAGTGATCGTGACCTCGATCTTGATACAAAGTAAAGAGTGTTTGCGTACCACACTATGGTTTATTATGATCAAAGTTTCGGATCTATGGATTCTACAAGGGCCCTAATCAAGACATTCTTTGAAATGGGATTCAGCTCTGTCCGCACAAAAACGGAAGCAATTGCAATTAATGTTTTGGTATCACTATCAGAGAAAGAATTTAGATCAAAATTAATTTTTTCCCGCTTTATGAGTGTAATTATTGACACATCGAACAAAAACGATCTAAATCTAAAGTTGCTCCCAATTGTTGTATGGTTGTTTAACGATCCATCACAAGGTTTTGAATTTATATTCCGTGCCCGGTGAGACCGCAGCTTTGCTACTACAGCATCTGAACTCAACGCTAAGGAATTATGACATCGAAAATAAAGTAGTAAATTTAGCGGCTGACAATACTAATACTAATTTCGGCCTGGTCAAGCGCAGGGGCACATTGAATCTATTCTACAAGTATGTACAAGGAGCATGTTCAAAGACCAGTCCTTGGTATTGGATGCGCTGCTCACATTGTTCATAACACAGCGGCCGCTGCAGCCGATACCTTATCAGTTGACGTTCAGTGAATCGTGAACAAGATTTTCCAATACTTTCGCATCGAAACCGTGTATGAACTCAATTTCCAAAGGACGTTTGTGACTTTATTCATGTCGAATACAATAAGGCGCTGAGTAGTGGCAAGCCACGTTGGTTAATATTGGCTGCAGCGGTACAGAGATTACTCAAAATTTACTACAGGTCTAAAATCAAAATAAGTGCCCGGTAACATGCACGGAGTACTACGAGTATTTAAAGCTAAATGTTTCTCATCTTAAACAAGTGCACTTATTGGCTAAATACGGTCGCTCTTCGAATCCCACCGGCTCTAGGTCGAAACAGTAACGATTTCTGAACAGGTAATTATCTCACTCTTTTCATTTCGAACATTTCTAGTACTCTTGTACGACTACGCGTTTGGCGCCTTTGAGAATTGGTCACCTTGGATATGAGTGGTAGACTTTAGTACTGACAGAAGTTAAGTTGGAAGTTGTGGAATTTCTGACTCTTAACTTCTGACCCGTCACCGTCAATACCAGTCGCCGTGACCTGAATGTAGAGGGTCTGGGACAGTGGTATACGCCACACTGGTCCACTGGTGCAGACCATTTACGTAACTACGTTGACACTGCTCTTGTGTTAAGCTCCAAGGGTAAGCCATCCAACAAATCCAGTATTTTCCTTGATATGAATATGTAACATACCGTAGTATCCCACCTTTCACTGAGGCTCAGGGGTGCACCATGTGCCCAGTGGGTGACAATGCTGGGCATGGGCTAATTCTCGGATGCTCGGAAGGATATCGCGGCGACAAGAAGGTGCTACCTTAAATCTGAAAAGGCTCTGAAAATACATTTAAAACACTTTCTAATCATATTATAATACGTTTCCTAAAATTCTGAAAATGCTTCCGCCAAAAAGGTGCTACGCAAAATTTGTTAAGAACGCTCGGATCGGCATAGGAGTGCTCGGATGGGCATATAAGTGCTCGGATGGTGCTCGGCTGGGCATATAAGTGCTCGGATGGTGCTCGGCTGGGCATATAAGTGCTCGGATGGTGCTCGGCTGGGCATGTAAGTGCTCGGATGGTGCTCGGCTGGGCATATAAGTGCTCGGATATTGCTTGGATGGAAATATATAAGTGCTCGGATGGTGATTAGATGGAAATATAAGGGCTCTAATGGTGCTTAGATGGACATATAAGTGCTCTGATGGGCATATAAGTGCTCGGATGGACATATAAGTGCTCGGATGGTGCTCGGATGGGCATATAAATGCTCGGATGGTGCTAGGATGGGCATATAAGGGCTCGGCTGGTGCTCGGATGGGCATATAAGGGCTCGGCTGGTGCTCGGATGGACATATAAGTGCTCGGATGGTGCTTGGATGGTGCTCAGATGGGCATATAAGTGCTTGGATGGTGCTTGGATGGGCATATAAGTGCTCGGATGGTGCTCGGATGGCATATAAGTGCTTAGATGGTGCTTGGATGGGCATATAAGTGCTCGGATGGGCACATAAGTGCTCGGCTGGTGTTCGGATGGGCATATAAGTGCTCAGATGGTGCTTCTATAATGCTCGCATGGGCATATAAGTTGCGGTACTATACTGAATGAGAGTTGTGACCGTTTTATTCCAGAAAGGAGAAGACATATCAAATCTACGAGCACCATCCGAGCCCTTATATGCCCGTCCGAGCACCAATCGAGCAGTTATATGCCCATCCGAGCACCCTCTGCGCACTTATATGCCCACCCGAGCACCATCCGAGCACTTATATGCCCATCCGAGCACCATCCGAGCACTTATATGCCCATCCGAGCACTTATATGCCCATCAGAGCACTTATATGTTCATGCAAGCACCATTCGAGCACTTATATTTCCATCTAAGCACCATCCGAGCACTTATATTTCCATCCAAGCACCATCCGAGCACTTATATGCCCAGCCGAGCACCATCCGAGCACTTATATGCCCATCCGAGCACTCCTATGCCG
>JAQFZY010001536.1:0-15081 GCA_034696285.1 Hypogastrura burkilli | reverse complement strand
ACATTACTTTCAACCCTTGCCTCATTCAATCTAAAAAAAAATCCAAGTCCCGTCTTGAACCCTTTTCCCTCCAGCCCTTTTTTTGTGTATCCACTCATTTCCCCTAAAAAAATACCTGCCAGCAGAATCTGGATCCTTCAGTTCCAGCTCCAATCACTCTCACTTTCAACCCTCACATCCCTCACCTTACACAATAAAATCATGTTAAATAAAAATTAAAAAATTAAAAAAATTAAAAAAATCAAAAAAAAAAATCAATTAATCACTCACCAACACCACGTCACAATCATAATCTAAAAAAAAATTAATAAAAAAAAATTAATTAAACAAAAATCAATCCATCACTCACTCACACCTGTCACAATTATAATTACAATGATCTCCACGCACCCGTACACATAACCACGTACTATACACTATACTAATTAATTATCTATACTCTATAAACACGTTGATATATATATATATATATATATATATATATATACCAGCTGCTATACATATAGCAAAACCCGTTCAATAGTGGACCTACCACTTAACTCCCGTGAACGAATAATAATTTCAGACGGAAAAAATACGGAATTTACCGACAATTCTAGTTCCGATTCCAAAGTTAGACTTAATTAGCGCTAGCTTTTGCTACATTAATCCATATTACGTTAAGTTGTTGTTATTAGGTCAGGGTTAGGTTAAGTTAGGACTTCAAAATACTAGATTAAGTTAGGTTAGGCTAGTTTTGAACTTTAAAAGTTAGACTACAAAAAATAGATTGTGTTACGTCCAGACTTAAAAAAAAACTTGTTTAGGTTAGGTAAGGATATATTTAGATTACAAAACTATTAGGCTGCGTTGGTTTAGGTTTGGACTATAAAATTGATTCGGCTGAATGTTGCAGCTTTTCTGCGAAAAGCATTTTCCCGGCATGAAATATACAAACCGCCCGCCCCTTCTAATGTTGGAATCGGGTTTGACTCTATTTAGATTCCGAGGGTACATAAGCATGGTACATCTAAATACGTGTCACGTTTTGAATACCTACATATACCGTGACCTATGACATATTTCCCAAAACATAGGTTTGAGCCCGAGGAGATACAGACCCGCCAATAGTTGCGGCTGTCCCTGCTGGCTCGTCTATGACGCCCAACACACATATCTCTTCAAATTCTATCCGGCAAATAAGATTTATTTGTTTTCCTATAGGTAGAAGTATCGAAGTCGATGAGTATCCCCCTGGTCGTCACCTATTCCCGGGACCTTGGGAACACGGTGTCCGAGATCGATATCAAGAAAGCGGTTACTGTGGTTCCCAAAACGAGGTTCAGCATGATTGTGCCGGAGGTCGAACGGCTTCTCGGCTCACTCTGCGACGGCCTCCTCGAGTCAATCGTTCTCTTCGGCATTGAGGTAAGGCGGTAAGGCCCGGAAGGCTCTCGTAATCTTAAAGAACACTCACATAAATGAATTAGGGATTATTTAAGACGAATGACGTGGACGGGAACGGGATCTTAAATCCTCTACCAATAGTACTTAGGAGAAGAGGCTCCCTGCCCTCTTGATCGGGCCTCAGAGTTGGGCAAAAGGCAACTTTGTACCTTGAACTAAATTCTAAAATACGCCTTTTCAACTAAATCCGGAATATTTAGAAACTGAATTTGAAATGCAGAACTTTGAAGCTTAATTTGGGCTTAAAATAATACATCAATTTATTTTCCAAATCCGGTATATTTTGCCCAACCATGTACGGCCCAGCCCAGACCCAAGTTTGTACTTTAACCCTATCCCTCCGAATCAATAACAATCAGGCTAATGGTTCCTACCGCCATGCCCCTATCTGTACCTGACATGTCATTCCAGTCCACACTTGAGAGGGTGAGGCCGGGTAACCCGAAATAACTCTTAATTAGGAGCCGAGAGAGATTTAAGAAACGGATTGGTGGGGAGCCGGGCTTATTTATTCGGTAGTTGGATGGAGGGAGAAAGTCGGGAGCTTTCACTCCCAGCCCCGCATGCATAATAGAGCAGAACTCTATGAGCCCCAGCTCCTCCAATATTCATGCCGCCGCTCCTGGCGGAAGCCATTCATTATACAGGCGGAACACCCTAACTAGTACAAATTCATAAATTAAATAACAAATCAAGCCCCACCTATCACCAGCCCGGGCCCGAACCGCCCAACAACGGAATAAATGCATTAGTTACAGGGCACGGGCTAGGCCAGGTGTAGCCCCCTGTTCCGGGAGCCTAATAGGTTTAGACCTAAAGTAGTCTCTTTGGGGACGTATTAGCCTTTGGTTTGGCGAAGGGATTTACATTCAGTCAAAGATAAAGAAAGGCCCAAATTCTTGAAGGGAAAAAGATCTTTGTTCATTTGGATCTAGGAATCTTATTTTGTATTGGAAATTATAAATGTACTTTTCCACTCATAAATTAGCATGGCGGAAAGGTCCAAATTAGGTTATAAAATATATCCTCCTCATGTCAGGCCTACTAACAATTAATTTCATTTTATCTAACTACCTGAACTATTTAGGGGGCAAACTATTCATACTTTATACTTACTCGTAATGTCCACAAAAATCCAATTTCCGCCGGATCCGGCTCGTAACTCGCGACGCCCATAATTAGGAATAAATTAAATTATTGTAGTGCAGTATGCGTTATGTTAGGGCTATGTTTGATTACAGTAGTAAGCCCCAAGCAGTTGCCATTAAAATGAGTTAATACCGCTGCTAAAGGGTTGACTTAATATTAGTGCTGCCCCCCAAAAAACTGTAAAATTAATTTATTTCGGGTAATGTAGATGCTAGCTTACAAAGTATAAATCGGGTCTCGAAAATGAAATTAATTGTTCACTACTATGTACATATACCTTAAATTTTAGCATGTTTATAATTATTCAATGTGTTTGACGGACCAAATTTAATATGTGTGGGCTAACCTCCACAGAGGCTAATTTCAATATTTTGGGGCTTAAATTCAATATTTTTTGGGATGCATTAATTACAATTACAAGCCGATTAGATCCACCCAAGTCCGATTCGGAACAACTAAAAACATTTTATTCTGCTGAACCGCTGAGCCAAGGTGATCCACGAAAACCGACTTTTCGGCCATCAGGTCACATATGAATTGTCAGTTTCAATGTAACTGATAAACGCCTGCCAACTTATTGATCTAAAACTAACAGATACTTTAATGGTCACGGTAAGTACCAGTTGAAGGTGTTGGATCTTTTAGATTAAACCTTGCTTAAAGCATTCAGCTGTATTTTGAAATCCTGGCCTTGGCTCGTCTCCACCTTGACATACTTTCTCGTTTGAATAGAACCATTTTTCTAAACCAGGCCGAGTGAACCGATAGACATTCGTACATCCTATCTCCGGATCCCAATCAGGTCTGCCCGCCAGCCTTTCCACTCAAAGATGAGCCCAGTAGTAGTGGAACGGGGATCCAGAAATGAGACTTTCTCTCCGGACCTGATTCTTGGGGGTTCCTTTCTGCTGCTGGGCTAAGGAATTGGGCTAGCATGTGTCCATGACAGCTGGATCCACTCAATCCATTCCTTCCCCTTTTGTTTTCTCCCAATTGTCAGCCCCGGCAGAGCTATGGCTGGAGGATGAAAGGGAGAGTGCCCATATTTTTGAGGCTCGAAGGCTCGTTGTCGTCATCCTACGATCCTACCCGGGCTCGGATTCAGATTCCATAAACCATCCTCTCCTGGCTCAATTTCCGATACTGAGTGCAACAGGAATATGAGGCGAGCCTGAACCAAGCCATATGCCATGATGACGAGGCCGATTACCTTAATGTTAGGCCTAAATTGACCCTTTCAGTATGGTTTCCATGAGGCGTCCTGCTGGGCGGGTAATCCGACATACGGGATTATTAGTCAAACTAACACTAGTCAGCCTGTCAATGGCGGGGGTTGGGATCTGAATTAGGGGGCCGGCCACAGACAGAAAGGCACAAATGGAAATATTTTCATATACGAATATTCAATCACACGCCGTATTCAAGTCAGTTCCATATCCATGAAGGGAACTACAAAGGCTTGACAACTGCCTACGCCTAATCAAATGGGACAGGCTGACAAGGATCAAGGCAGGTCAACTCTGTAGAACAAACTACAATGCGGATCAAATGCATTAGGTAACCTGCAAATGCGGCGACATACTTGACCGCGACTGCTCTGAAATTGCAGAAATCAAAGGGAGGACCTACAAATTACTGTATCAAATCTAGAATGTATTCAGCATACACCCCGAACCCAGACCCCGAAAACGTTCAATGTACGGCGAACCCAGCCAGATGCCGAAATGATCTTTCGAAACTTACCTGTAGTGACCTAACTTAACCTAACAGTATCATAAGAAATAAATAGGTTAGGTGACATCGAAGTTTTCGGGTAATGGTCGGTTGTCAAAAGAGCTCATAATCATAACTAGTTGTGGCTATTTCGGGGTTGGGTTTGACATACACATAGTAGTGTACTCAAAATCAAAGCATGAAAGGTAATAATTACAAATAGGGACTTAAATACAAGGCCTCCAACTGTACACCATACATACAACGAGCGTTTGACCTGGTTCTCTGCTATTTACACATCGAACCTCACGAGAATTTACAAAGCGTATTAAATTTTCCTATAGAATCGCCAGCTCAACAAGCTAATCAAATCAGTTTCCTTTCATGTATGTAGACACACATTTGCGTGGAACAAACGGCAATTGAGCTTCTCGCTAAGAACCTAAAGGTTCACGTTATAGCAGATGCAACAACTAGGTGAGAGATTGAAATGATACTACATCCTACTTCTACATAGACAAAGCTGAAAGCTATTCTGAACTTTAGCTGAGCATTCAACATGATTTAAAAGTAATTGTGGGTTTTGTCGAATTATTATTTTCAGTCGTAATCCAGCCGACCGGATGTTTGCATTTGACGTAAGTAGAGCAAGTCCATAAAAACAGGCATTTGGACTGAATACTTTTCCATTGATTTTCAGCGGATGAGACAGATCGGCTGTTTCGTCACGACCAGTGAAACCATAATCTTCAAAATACTTGCGGACAAGGATCATCCCAAGTTTGCCGAGATCAGGCCCCTGGTCAAGGACCCCTCCCCCAACACGGGCCTCGTGGTAAGCATGTCCAAAATGTGACAACGAAAGAAGTTGGAGGCCGGCGCAAGCTCCTCCAGCCTTCCCCTAACTCCTACTCAACACCAACAGCAACAACGGGCTGCCCAACCGGCAGCCAGACAGTAGGCTGAAGCTGAGGCTTGGCACTAATGACCTGACCTCCAGGTCACGGCCTTAGCCTCACGTATATCCCGAGCAATAGTATCGTTGACTTTCGAACGTACGGCCTTAGGTCCAGCTATCGAGTCTGTCAGTGTACAAAGGAATCGTATCAAAGGTTGTTAATTCGAATTAAGCTCTTCCTGGTTTAGCGAGTAGGGAGGCTAACAATTATTATGTAGGCCCGCTGTTCCTGAATGCTCTATATATTTGGTAATGGTAACGTGACGTGGAACGCGAAAGATACTGCCATATTCTTATCTATCGGCAACCAGCAGTTGCTGAATCTTGCAGAAGAACCTGTGATACCTAAGGCATGGAATCAGTGACCAAGTCAATTAATATGAGTGAGTATGCGATGCGCTAGGGTGTTGTAAACATTTGAGACATTCAATACAGCCTACTAGAACTATCTAAGTAGCCATAACCATGAACTCTGATGTCGAGCGTCGAGCATGGATAGACAACGGACAACTTCCAATTTATATATTTCGTTTAGAAACGACTGAATGTTAGGTTAGGGAAAGGGTAGGCAAATTGTTAACAAATAATGTGTTACTATTACTTGCCAGTGTAAGAAAATCATCACAAAATAAACTGTATAGAATCAACTAGTTTGCACTCCAAAATAAAGGTTCAAATCTATTTGCTTAAATAAGCAATGCAGGAACACGTTTCACTTAACCATTGGAAACCGTGAAAAAAAAGAGTTGGACTGGAAAGCTGTATAGTAGCTAGTAGTAAGCACTGAAGGAGTTGCTATCAACACAAAGGACGCTGAAGGTGAAGGGTGAAACATAAATGACATTTTGAATTAAACTACTGCTTCAGTTGCAACCACCTCCTCAACCTTTGCTTTCTTGATTCCAGTCGAACCAAATCCCTCAGCCCCACGTTCAGTTTCATCCAAAGACTGTATTAGTAAATAGAAGGAAACACGCCATGTAAAGAGAGAGAGAATGCAACGACAAGTAATCTATCTGGTCCACTTACCTCAAGTTCCTCGAGTTCAGGGTAACAGATCTTCTGACAAATGAGCTGAGCAATTCGGTCCCCCTTCCCAATTGAGAAGTCCTCATCACTGTGATTGAAGAGAATTACCCCAACGTTCCCACGGTAGTCCTCATCAATCACTCCCGCTGCAATGAAACAGTTATTATGTACATTTTATAAAAAAATACATGGTTAAAATGTAGTCTTAGATAACCCACTTCAGGCATGAAGCCTTGCTCGGATATATTATACGCGATTTAAAGGAACGCAAATATGCACTAAATAACTTACTTTAAACAGACATTTGGGTCATTAAGTAAACATGCTTTCAGATAATACATAATCTTGTAAACTCTATTTAGAAGTTACCTCCAACATCAAGCTTATGCTTCAATGCTAATCCAGATCGTGGAGCAATTCGTCCGTAAGTTCCACTCGGAAGCTTAATTTGAATATCCGTCTTGACCAAAGCGGATCCTCGTTTAGGTACAACAATATCGTAAGCACTGAAAATCAACAATGTATCAATGACGAAGAAGAATAAGGTCAAATCACAAATAAAAATCGAAATATATTACTTATATTATACATACACAAAGTCAAGACCTGCATAATATAACATAATATGTCATGCAATACACACGACTGGGACTTTTGTAGTCTACACTACAGTTTGAATTTGAAGGCCTGTTCGACAACTGACATTTTAATCATTAACAACGTCAATGTCATCATGTCATGATCTATATGGCGTGCAAATAATTTGAATTCGAAATGACAAAAATGTATAGCTTTTATTTTTATTACCTCATGAGATCATATCCAGCAGCCAGCTTGGAGCCCTTGGTTGGAGCAAAGGCGTTTGGGGTAATTTTGGCAAATGCCAACATTGGTGGGCTCTCAGCCTCGGGCTGGCCCAAAACATCATCCTCCGTTCCTTTAGGGGCCATTCTTCCTTCCGCTCTTGACAATGATTTGACGCTAAACCGTTGACTGAGTCTGTAAACACTGGAGGTCAGACTAGGATGAAGCACTACCACCGGCGGCGAGGTAGAAGTAGAGAATAAATGTCGGACTCTTTGTTGCCGTTGATGACTTTGATATCGGACAAAGAAGCGTCGGAGGGAAAGTGTCAAAAGACCGGGACTCATGGTAATAGGCCGCAGGCTAAATCGTACATTACAGCTGTCAACGCTCAGGTCTGCCGACGAATGTAAACTAAAATGTACAGTAAGGAATCTCCTTTGAATGAAACCAAAACAAACGGGAGCGGGACCACTCTCAGCCACGAACTTCCACTTCCAGGTTGGTGGCCTAACTTTTAATTAATTCTTGACCTGTAGTTAGTCAATGGTAAAGGTCAGAGTTCATATTTTGACTTGTAATACTATTTTCTTATGCTTCAGAGACGCAATGTGTCATCATAGCTCCTTGTAAACGGGAGCGGTGTTTACGCGTTGCGTGGTGTGTTTTCGCCACACAGACACGTGGGTTTGAAGTTGGACGAGCAGCAGCGTGTAAAGATTAAAGGTGAAATTCTGTTAACTAAAAATGCCACTAATTGTGGTATGTGGCCTGCCGTCGAGTGGAAAGTCGACTTGGGTCACCAAAGCGGCCGAGTTCCTAAGAACCGAGAAACAGAGAGAAGTTTCTATTGTGCGGGAAGAAGAATTATTTCGGGGAGAGAAAAATGTTATTTTGGACGGTAAAAACTATTGACTAGTGTAGAGATTTGAATTTTTCTCGGCGGGATTTTAATTTCATGTGCTAAAGTGCATGCATTATATTTTATGCCATTTATTTAGTACTTAAGTACTTCATGTAACATTCAGTCTTTATTAAACATTTATATTGACTTTCATTCTTACGACTTTCCAGATTCTCGGAAAGAAAAGGAATTAAGAGGGAAGTTGAAGTCAGAAGCTCAAAGGTTAGTATACATTTACATATTAGCTCGAAGATCTTAAATTGTCCAGATCGAAGAAAATAATAATCTTACATGATATATACACCCAAGAGGATTAAAAATGATTTGTTTATTCGCTAATATTTTACAGATTACTCAACAAGGAGAATATTGTGATTATTGATGCCCTGAATTATATTAAAGGTAAGTGACAATGACGGGGAACTAATTACCGTTGAGTTTCTTAACGGATCTCTTTTCAGAGGAAATTAATTGAAGTCATATTTAAGGCTACAGGTACGAGCTGTTCTGCATATCCAAAAATTTGCCGACCCGACAAGTTACCGTTCAATGTGAAGTCCCTGTGGATCTAGCTTGGGAATGGAATCTAAGCAGGCCTCAAGAACACCAATATACAAGGTATGAAATTGGATGATAGCTCTAGCTCTGCCTCTGTCTATCTCTTGCTTCGGTTGCCAGTGACTGAATTAGTACCTAAATTTACAGTCACGAGCAATAAAATAGTAATAAATTGCATACAGGCCCGTATTCGATCATCTCATTCAGAGGTTCGAATATCCGGATCCCCAAAACAGGTGGGACAGCCCCTTCTTCTCTGTGATACCAAATGAGGAAATTGATTTGAACGAGGTCCATACTGCCTTGTTCCTGAGCCGAACTGTTAAGCCTAATTTATCGACGCAGAACGTAAGCCATACCTACGCTAGAAATGCTTCTGGAATTGAATTAATTTGAATTTGAATGAAACAGAAGCCGGTATCGAAAACTACTTTTTTGCCGTCTATGGAGAGAGTAACGTCCGACATAATTCAGGTGTGTTATTTCCCCTCTTAAATGAAACTTCTTTGAAAAGTGCAGCGCATAACAGTTCGGCCGTTTTTACCATATATTCCATGTTACGCTATTTTTGAAACAACAGGCCGTCATTGAAAGTCATAAAAATAAGGAGGATCCCTTAGACGAGCTGGAAGTCCCACATTCTTCCCAGCCCTTAAGATTGAATGAAATCGGACTCTCGGCCAACTTGGCCCAGCTAACAAGATACAAGAGACAATTTATTAGCCTTTCTAAAACGGGAAGAGAAGGGAGTGGCGGGAGTGTTGAGGGGGACATTGGGGATATGTTCGTCCAGTATTTAAATTCCCAGTACAAACAACAGGATTAATTTCAAACTATTTCCTTTTTATTATACAAGCGCGAGATTTATACAATAACATTTTAATTCCTATTATTAAATCCTTTAACTCTGTATAAAGTCCGGCTCCTTCATTTACATTCACTTTTTTTTTTACTTACAATATGCTTAGATTTTACATGTTTAGTCCTTGCAATTGTTGAGATAGTTCCGGCGCTTCCGGCCTCCACGTCCTTTCCGTGCCAAGCGGTTGATTGGCTGTTTCTGGCCCCCAGCAACCTCCGTGGTCTTCTTGACCATGAACACCGTCCCAGTGTAATTGCTGTCAAAGTCGATTACTTCCTTTAGCATGGGCTTCCGAAGCGGGGTTGGAACCGGCTCATCATTCTCTTTCTCATTGGTCTGCTGCGTTGGCAGGGTTCCTGGGGCCGTGACAGATAGGCGTGGGCCGCCTGCTGAGCCAAGACGTGGGCTCTGTGTGAAGATCAGCGTGCTTCGCTTCATTTCCATCTTGAGAAGCGCGGAAGCGTCCGGAAGGCTCTTTGACTTCTCCAATGCCTTTTGTGCAAAGAAGCCGCGGCGGTTCTGTGGACAGTACTTGATGGTATGAGCTCGGTCCCCGGTCGACTTGCAAATTGCACAAACGTGGTTCCGAAGGAACGGGCACATCACGATCCCGTTTACCTTTAAATACATAAGGCAATGAATGGTTCACTTTTGAATCTTACAATTTTTCAAGCCTGATTTAATATACATATATTTTGTCTTACCCGGATCGGATGACTCTTGTAAACGTCCTCAGGCTCATTGTTTCCCTTACAGAAGACGCAGAGGTAGTTCCGGCGGCGGCGGGAGTTTGTTGGGAGCCGATGCGTGTTTGTAGAAACGCCCTTGAAGGTCCTGTATCGACTGGAGTTGATCTCAAGGATCGGATGCTCCGGCTCGTAATCGTCCTCTTCTTCCTCGCTAATGTCTGAGTAGTCATTGTCATCCTCATCCAGGGATTGACTGTTGGTCCGAGGGCTGACCACAGTTGAACTGCTCTGGCTCTGGAAGCCACCGCTGTTGAACCCACCAACTGGAGCAATACTGTTCCAGTTAAAGCTATAAATTGGGCCGCTGTTGAAACTAGTACTACCAGGAAGACTCGGAAAGTGTTCCTCGTCCAAGACTAATACTCGGCTCGTGTTTATTGGACTACTGTTCAAGCTAGCGATTGGGCTAGTGTTGGACCCAGTAATTGGACCGCTGTAGAAGCCGGCCATTATTGGACTGCTAGTGAACCCAGCCAGCGGACTGCTAGTGAACCCAGCTAGCGGACTGCTAGTGAACCCAGCTAGCGGACTGCTAGTGAACCCAGCTAGTGGATTGCTAGTGAACCCAACCAGTGGAATGCTAGTGAACCCACCATTTGGACTGCTGCTGAAGCCACAATGTGGACTGCTGCCGAAGCAAGGGATTGGACTACCATTGAAGTTGAATCCAAGAATTGGGCCACTCCGGAACCCAGCAGTTGGACAACTGTTGAAATTGAATCCAGAAAGTGGGCTACTATTGAACCCAGCAGTTGGGGTGCTACTGAATCCATCAAGTGGACTACTTGTGAAGCCAGTCTCAGGGAGTTTCGGGAAATTCTCTTCGCTTAGTTCTAATCCTTGGTAAGCAAGGTTGCTGGATGAAGCATGTTCCCGCCGCTCATCCGGCTCCTGGTTCCTGGTTGGGCTCAGGTTGGGCGGACTCAGGATTGGGATTGGATTCAGCATTTGGACCGGACTGAGCCGCTGAGCATCATCACATGAGAAGGAGCTGCGGAGTGGGACGGTCCCAGTCGGGTAGTAGTGTCCAGCATCTCTTGGAATCATTTGTGGCGGGCTAGCTGAGGTCTCAAGAAAGGAGAGCGGGACCACGGCCTCGTATCGGCCAATGCTCGAATTGACGATTGAGAAGTTCCCGTAGATATCCTCACAGTTCTCATTGGCCTTGGGCGAGATCCCGCTGAGTGGCCAGCCATAGGCCATATCAGCCGTGTAGTAGGGCACACCGCCCTGGTTGAAGACCTGGTACTCGTCATGAAAGGACTGGTCCTCAGACACTTCTTCCTCCTCGTCAACTGTTTCATACTCATCGGACCCAAGCTCCGAACTCTCGCCATCCTGCTCAATGGCCCAGAGAGCATCTAACAGAATGGATCCGCCTCGGTAGTCCTCCCCAAAGAGCCCGCTCGTGGTACTGATGTCGGGCAAGGAGCCGACCCCGTAGCCAGGCACGGCGTACATGTCAACCTCCTGCCGGAGTCGTTTGAAGGTTGGATCTGAGTCTTCTTGGGCTGGGCATTGACGGGGCGGAAGCGGACTAAAGCCAGGTGGGGTTCGAACAGAAGATGGGTTCATGGTCTTAGAGCTCGTCAGCCTTGAGTGTAGCTCTTGCATGGCCAATGAGCAGTTGTTAGGCGTAGGCTCTGGAGAAGCGCTTGGAAAGGACTCGGCTCGTGGAGAATGCAGAGAAGCCGGCGGCCCGCCAACGGCTCGGTTCTCAAGCTTGGCTTTGGAGTCGGTTGGGAAGCCGGGTGGGGGGCTAATGAATCCGAAACCGGTTTCCTTGGGAGCAGGCATGGCTGGGACTTCTGCAGAAATGGACCAAGAATAGAATACAATACCAACGCTTTCCGAAACTACATATGTAGCTAAGGCCCGTAGAAGTAAATTCCTAAGGCTTGATTCAAGACTTACCGTGACTATTCCATATAGTCCGTCGACCGTACTCAAAGTCCTTTTGGAGTGAGCGCTTGTACTCTTCATTCCGTTGACGGAGACTTTCAGTGGAGAGAAGCTTGAGCTCGTTGACGTAGTCTGCAATTGGCGTAGAGGTCAAAGGTTAACCCTTGTATAAGTCTTTGAATCACGATAAGTAATAACACGTATTTTTAATCAATTCATAGTCATGACAATGTACGATGTCACACTTATTCATCCCGGCGTCATATTAAGTTCCAGTCAAGGCAAAGAATTACAATTGGCAGCGCTACGAACTTTTGTGCTATATTATGTTGACCCTTGGGAATTCTGCAGTTGTCTAGCACACTTTATCGACAATACTTTCTTTTGAATATATCTTCTAAAAACGGCATTATGAATGAAAACCAGCAGAAATCATTCTTCCAGATTGAACATAGCTGTTTAAATGTGGGTCGATAGTAGACTGTCGAGCGCGCTAGTCGCTTTAGGGTCGAATTGGGGAAAACAAATGCTAAGTTGGTTATTCGAATACTAACTGCCTAGCTTTGCTAGTATTTTAGTTAGGTCAAGACATTTTCAAACATAGCCGAACCAAAATCAAATTAAATTTTTGAACAAACTAAAATTCGTCAATTGGGTTTTTACAAATGTGACCGTGTTTTTACCTGAATATTTTTCAAACTAGTCATGTATTGATTAAATTTTGGTTAAAGTTGATGATTGATGATAGTCCTCATGATTGCCAACTTTAAATCTACGCAATATTTACAAAGGAAAACCGTTAATAGTAAAAGTAACGTTCGACCACAAACGTGTTACTTAACTATTACGGAGTTGAAATTAAAGTTCGCAATTCATACCGCCTTTGGAACTTACATTCAGTTTGCCGGGGCTCAGTGATATAGTCCAAGATCTTAATGTCCCGACAGATTTCGGGGAGGAGCTTGGCGACTTCCCGCAGAACGCCTATTTCCGCCTTGGTCCAGAACATGATGGGAGATGATGGGAGGCTCTGGTTGTAGTCCAGCCGCCCGTGTCCCGTGTAGCTCATGTTGAGGGCATTGAGGAACGTGTCACGGCCCACGGTTTCCAGGGCGAGGTTCGAAGGGGCAGCAGCAAGGTCTCCAGCAGAAGTAGACCCTTCGGACCATTTCAGTTGGACCGGTGTTTGAGGGATCGTCAGTCGGTACCGGTGGCGGTCCATAATACTTGACGCTTTTAGTCCTCCTGTAATCATGAAGAGAGTATAGCTTGACTTTTGAGTTTTGACTCCGGAAACTTCGAGACCAAAATTCTATTGTCGTGTCATTATCATTACTCATTTCTACAAGCGTTAGCGTGCATATGAACCCAAACTTTCTTATCAAGGTTGTTCAACCATATAGTGCAACTTCGGGACACAGGGGGCGACCTAGTCTATTGACGCCTCCTCATTTCTATCATTTCCTTTGTTCTCAAGCGACAAGCGACTGTTTTCTTTGTCTGATATTTTTCATGACAAAAAACTGTTTCTGGTGAAAAAAAAAGAGCACAACATTCAGCGGAATAATTTTTTTTTGGATTCCGAAGCAAAAAGGTTAACCTAGATCGAATCCAATGACAGTAACTTGAAGGTAACATAGTCGGACCTAATATACCCAAACGTAACCCTAATTCGTAATTGACTGTACTTAACGACTTGGATTCTGCATTTTTCGACAAAATCTATATTTATACCGGTATGAAATTACCCCAGTTCCTTTTTTATGGAAGAAGCCAAAGAGCAGCGGAGTTGCGACAGTGTAAAATTTACCTGTGCGATTTCGGCTGCAATTCTGACTACATTAAGCGCACATATGGTGTATATCGGCGCAACAGGGACCGTGCTTGCATTATTCGATAGCAAACTTAGAATACATAGTTGGCATTTGGCATTATGACGTATTATGCGTGTTACAAGTTACATGGCTTTGTTCTAAGGAACTCGTGCATTAGCGATATGATGGGTTGAGATATGTAGGTATACAGAGATGAAACTTACCAAACATGATGAAGCGCTTCGCTTTGGTTGCTGTGACCAAATGAAGATCTAAATGTTTCAGAAAAAATTGCGTAGATTGCTGCTGGAGTATTGGATAGAGGAGGTCCGAGCTGATCAGAAAACAACTGAAGACTGAGCCCATTTTCTGGAAACGGGCTTTTAAACCAGATCTCTCGTAGGTCATTCATTCATTCCTGGATGTCGTCCCCAGAAAGTATTGGAGAACAAAGGAATTACTGTCTCAAAGTCTTATTCTTGGTTCCACAGGTCAACCACCTGTTCCTGCGCAGGGAACATTTCCTTTCTTGTGCAAATAATTAGAGCCTGACACGTCAGGAGCGTTCTATCATTTTCCACAACGCGTATTTCTTGGTTTGAGTTCCGAACATTGAACTTTCGTCACATGCCATATTGAACCTTCTCGCCACGTATGCAGATATATTGTTTTAAATTAATGTTAATGAAAAACTGAGTTGGCAAATGCGGCAAATTTAAATTGTGTATGTCAACCTACTACGTTGGAATCAGCACAAAAATTGGGAAAGGTCAACTCCTTGTTGTCAATCATAAATAAAACAGTATTCACAGGTTAAGGTTAAGCAGGAATTTCGACCAGAATTAGAAATAAGCTAACATGGATACTCGGAAACAAATCAATGCTGATACACCTGAAACTTCCACCTTGAATAATTCTGAACAATACATATAAGTAACGCTTGCAGCTATTGCTTTATTCAAGGAGTACTGACGAGTACATCTATGAAATCAGGAACCTATACAGTGAGTTACAATGCTTACAGTATTACAAGGATGGTTTAGGACTAATAAATACACAAAAAATAAAATGGGCTCACTTTGTGACATTCTCCTTTCAATATATCACAACTTTGTTATACAGTAGTATTCGTAGAGACTATCAAAATGCATAGGTAGGTAAGGTTGGTAATGAAAAGGTATATGTATTCACAC
>JAQFZY010001535.1:0-15084 GCA_034696285.1 Hypogastrura burkilli | reverse complement strand
TACACTTCCATTCCAAGTGAGAATAGCGCTTGTAGTGTCCTAAAGTGGAAGCTCATCTTGTACACGATTACGTTGTTCGTCTCTAAGTATTAATCGCCTTCATTTTCCCACATTTTGCTTCAATACATAGCTGGTTTAGTCATACCGCTATTCCCAAGATAATGTCATGAATAATGCGAGAATCAACCATTGTGAAGTATATATAGGCCAGACTATAATGTACTATGTACAATACAAATATAAATTAAAATATTGACGCTGAGTTAAGTAATACTTACTATAAAACTACATGCATTGTACTATAAAGCCAGAAGACAACGATTTAACATTGAACTTTCTACATACTTACTTGCCTAAGTTGATTTACATGTTACAGTACAGGCAAAGAAAATACTTTACCGCGCAGGATTTCCGAATATTGGTTCGCTTTTATGCAAATGCAAATCGCCATTAGGAGCCTCACGCTTTGTCGGGCTCCTAATAGTGCAGTAATACTAATCGCTTTTAGGGGACTTAGGTTTTGGGTTTGAGCATTTGACTCTCGACTCAACACTCAAGCCCAAGACCACTACCCGGTTTATAAAACTACAAATGAATTTCACGACAGCAGCATAGCAGCGCAACGGAACACTTCTTGGGGTTAACCTCAGCCGCGTTCACGTTCTGGACTTCTGCCATAACTTTAGCCTTCCTCAATCCAACTTGCGAAAGAGGAGATAGTCTGCCCCAGCATTCTTCCTAAAATTCCTCCTATTGTACTAAAGAAACAAATACAAGTCTACTCTATTTACTTCTGTATTAAATATTATCATATAAGTCCAAAGGTGAAGAGTGTACATGACAATATCGCACTTAATCTGGATTGAAATGTTCTAAGCACAAATACGCACTTCACAATGAAGCAAAGGTGAGTTTTGAAAATAAAACTATTTACTTGAGCATTTGGTAACCTTTCTGGTTACACTTTATAAAGGATTGTACATAGGTATAGGTATAATAAAATAACATTTTCCTAAATGATTCATTGGAATAAGTATAGATTTCATTTGTGTAATATCAAGCGTGACAGGGAGTAAGAGGCTTGATATTTACTTTAGGTTCAAAGGCTAAAGTTGACACCAATTAAATTAAAACTCTAAGGTCTCTTGAAGAAATACATACGTAGGTAGTCCATAGTAGCAGTAGCACACTATCATCGGCGTGTCTCATAAATCATTTTCATACTAGCTGATTAAACATAATGTCAAGCCTGTAGGAGAAGGAGAAGTAGTACAGTTAGCAACTCCTTGAGCTAAACTTTTCTTACGGACCACGGAATTCAGGAAATACAAATGGCTGTTGTTGTGGAATATAAATGTATTTCCTGACAAACAGAGAAACGTTAATATTGAATAACAATAATGTCTTCCCAGATTTTCCACTCTTGTCGACCTAAACTTTCCGTCCTATTAATAAAGACACGCAGGATTGCTTTCAGGACAAGGTCTAACCATAAGGTTCTAAGTAAATATGGCAGGACAAAAATTCAGCCACTGTTCTAAAATATACGGGTAAGGATGAAGGCCTATCGATTTAACGTTAACAAATATGTAGATGTAAATGCATAAATAGGATATAAATTCATAAACCGTACTTATAGCTCTTTAAATCTATAACTATTATTTCATACTGGAATATAAACGGGTAATACTGATATAGCGGAAGTCGGAAGAAGAATTACAGAAATGGTCTAGGGACTTGGAAATTGTCAATTATTTGTTGCGCTTCTTTAATTGACCATTCCCGACAAATCGGACCCATCATGTATTTACACTTATCAATATGTATGGTTTACAAATTCTAAAATTCCAGTATATTCTCTAAGCACACATAAAATAAGGCTGTAGGCGGACGATTATCTAAATTTTGCATCCCAAGCCAAAGTCCTAATGCATTCTAGGATATAATTTGCATTTCAAGTGGTTCCTCCTATCTATGTATAAATATAAGCAACTAAACTGTATACAAATAGGTTCTCATTTTTCTACACGTGCACGTGCTCATTCTGTGTGGATGCAGAATATACGTACTGATAGGCATAGTAGTTAGAAGAGCTCAGCTACCTACTCACCGGATAAATCCTTGTGCCAGTCCAGCCTGAACTAGTTTCTAGTTTCTAGTTCTTTCTATGACTATGACTCAAGCACAGGCTCAGTATAGTCCACTAGAATATAGCGCTTTGTCAAACAGAAATGTTTCGCCAGTTACTAAAAGCATACCACTTCCATCTTCCCGAGTACAATATATACGGCAAACGGCATGACGGAGAAGAAATACATAGGAGCATGGATAACATACAAAGTTCAGCTCCCGTACGTGTACGTTAGTAGCAGAGTAGCAGTACCCGGCTACAAACTAAATGTACAAATACTTCACGAGCCGTAGTGTGAATACTGACTACTGAATCACTGCACCACTGCATGCAAATTTTCGGAGACTTTCACTAGAGAGACTCCTACGTCCTCCACAAACTCCGACGTTATCGGCCTGGCTGGTGTCGAATGTGGTCTTAGGAAAGATGCATGCTAAACTATGCCACGTGCTACTTATACTCCGTTTCACTTTTACACTCCGAACCCATAAAGAAAAAAATAAACAAGGAGCTACGGATCCTGGGTGCTGGCTATGATGACGTAACCAGTTCCGTTCCAAAATGTATTAAGATCATTAAGCCTACATTACATTATATCACCACGCAGTTAAGAACATTCAATATTTTACAGTTATGCACCGGTCTCAGAAAAATAAACAAAACACATATAGTCACAATGGTATTTAATTTGAATAGGCTCCCGTTCAAAATGTCGAAGAATAAAATTTCGAACGAGTAAAACGTCGAAAACGAATGTCGAAAACCTATAGTTTGTTTAATTTTGGTTAGGTTATATTTAAACATGGACTGTAGTGACTCGTAAGTCGTACCTGGAACGTGTTAAACATTTAGAAAAAGACACTAGCATGCCTTTCGAGAAATATAGAGGCTTTCTGGGGATGAAGGCGCTTAGATAGTACCTTAACCAAAATGTAAGCGCGTGGAAGTGACACCGGAGAAGGGCTCGATTTCGGATGCTGCTCATACGCGCATAGCATTGATAGCATTTTGTGAGATTACTTATGAGACTAGCTGTATACGTATTTTGCTAAGGTTTTGTGTTAATTTTTAGAATGATCCAGATCCACAAGGAGCCCGAGATCCAAGGAGTGGAAACTTTGTCAGAGCCAGCAGAAATGGGAACAAAACGAGTTCAAGGTTCAAGAGGCTACTAGACGAAGAAGGGAGTTCGTGTGCACTTTTCTACTTTTGAGTACACTCCAACGCCTGAAACTAACACGTGTTCAAAAACTAGTATTTACAAGTAATAATCACTAAGTCTGCCTATTTGGTGGTGGCCAAGAAAAGGTTCAAATAGTTCCAAAGCACACTACAATAGTTGGCCAACTCGATCAGTCTCAAAAAAGGCACTGAAGATAAAGGTCTTATTTTCTCTAGACAATAACCAAAGAGACACAACAAATATTCTCCAGCATTCAGCTAACATCATGACACCAACTCCAAACAAGGAGATCGACCGGCGGGGCAGTACCCATGTCAATACGCTTTCCCCAGTAATTATCACAGATTCGAGTCCGGAGACGCAGCTCTTGCCGGACCCCGAAGCCCTCTCGCCCTTTGAGCTCAAAAAGTCAATGGACGAGATTTCCAAATCTACCACTTATACAAACCTCTCAAATGATTTGCCAAGCAAACTGCCCCAAATTGAGAGCCAGGCAAAAGAAAACGGGGAAAGGAGCTCACATTCATCCCTACTAATTCCCCAAGAAAGTCTACAGAACATTAATGTAGTGTCAGCCTCGGCTTCGGAGAAGTCGAATAATCTCCAGAGATCCCTTCATGACATTATCGATGCAGAGCCAGAAGACGTCGATTTGACTGTTCCAACAAGCCACTGGCCACAGGTAAATAAATTCCTATCTTCATGAATTTACAATCTAGTAAATAAAATGCGGCGTCAGAAATGACACGAAAGTATCCTAATGTGATGAGTCCCTTCAAAAGCATAAAACAAGCGTTACGAGTTATGATTGAAGGATTTATCTTAAATACGAAATTAATTCAAAGCATATTAAATTCCACGACTTTTTTTTTCGTAAATTAAGCCGTTTAGCCGGAAAGTCCATATGGAGGGTTTATGGAAGTTTCAGATTTGGTTGGAATCTAAGGTGACTTGAACCAATTAATTAAATTTGCCTAAGAATCTTAGTATTTACAGCTTACTTTAAAGTTCAACACAATTTTCGACTTCTGTTGTGATATTTGTGTAACTTCTGGGACTTTGAGAAGTTTATGTAGGTATATTTTCCTTGGATTTTGATTGAGAACAAGCCATCGACTTTAATATGTTTTGAGTTAATTTCGTAATTTAACAGAAATCCTTCAATCGTAACTGGTAACGCTTGCTTTATGCTTTTGAAGGGATGTTTCACCTTAAAGAGACTTTCGCGTCTTTTCTGACGCCGCATTTTATTTAATACTTCTTAGTGTTTTAGTTCAGATCAAAGGAGGATGGTAAAAGGAAACCCGACCTATATGTATACACTAAACTCTAAACTATTCAGATATCACAATTCGAATTTCACTGTTTTAAGTGCTTAAGTTTAATTGTGGGCCTTTACGACTATACAATCATTTGGCGCATTTAGCTTAATGTCCATTGGATTATTGAACTGCATACTTCGCTTTCCGTGTACTAAGGTCTAAATGTAACTAGCCACCAGAGGAAGTCACTCAAGTTGCCATGTTACGTAACTTTTCTACAAACTACAAACAGACGGATAAGTACTCCATTCGTCCATTTATTCTCTGTTGTCAAGGAGGGAAATGTTACGTATCCCGTCAGGGAAAAATAAAATCTAATTGGTGACTAATATTTAACCTTCCAAATTCTAACGTTCAAACGTTACGTTACTATCTACATTCTTACTCATATATTAGGCAAAAGCCTATAACGAAATTTTCGTGTATGGTATTGCTTTCTCTTTAACCATTAACCAATAAATATTCTGTTAGCTATTACGATTGGACACGCACTTTGGCACTTGGCAAATATTTAGCATAATATAAGTAGTACATGGGCATTAAACATTTAACAGAGAAATGCGAGAAATGCTAACTTTTTCTGTAAGGATTTATGCTCAGGATGGTAAAACCTATACTATAAATATAAAATATACTATTGTATACTGTAGGTATGTATTACAGAATTCGCTGCCCACCAGCCATAATTACACACATTAAAGGAAAACTGCTGCTAGTCGAAAAATCTAATAATAGACGTTGTATTGTAAAGATGTTGGACTTTGTTATGTACATATATTTAGACCTCGGAACACGTAGAAGGAAAGGAAATAAATAATCACTTGTTCGGATTTCGTAACATTTGCCATATACATGCCAGTTACAACGGTTTATTCAGTCATGCAAGCACTAGCTGAAGGGCTCTGGAATTAAATCGAAATTAACCAATAGTAACTGGTGGAGAATTCAGTAAGTAGTAGGTATTACTTGATTTTATTTTCCGACTTCTGAACTTTTTCGAAAACACCCGTTCAATTAAATTTTCACCCAGATCGCATACCTACTAAAAACTATTCAAAATCCAGGATTAAACTCCAATTAAATCAGGAGCTTTCAGCAGCTTGGGACAAAAATGTTTAAGCAGAGGAAAATAAATTCAAAAACAAATAACCATGTAATGTATCCATGTGATCCACTAAAGTTGTTCAGATAAAGGAAAACAACTTTCCCAGACTCCAGTCTCTCAAATTTTCTAGCTTCGCGTCATCAGTTAGTTACTTTTGAATGCCATATGATAATGTGCTTCACGTAGTTCGAGTTTATATATTCAAAAGGAGCTCGGTTTAAATCAAATACAATGCGCTGTGTACTTTGAGTTTACATTTAATTGATGTTCAACCAGATAGTATATAAAATAAATTTTCAAGGTGCTTCATTGAAATTATTTCTTTGAAAGTGCTCTGATATGGCGCTTCACGTAATTGGAGTTTCCATACAACTGATGGTCTAAACTACGCACTGTCTACTTTGACTTTATTCACCATAAGTTTATATACGCGTGATGCTTGGTCTACTGCGTCGTGTAATTTGAGTTTATATAATAAATCTGAATGTGCCATAAATCTGAGTGTTTTGGAAGTTTGAAATACGTTTTGTAAATAAGCTACTTTTAAATATAGTTTTATATAACGCTTCAAGTCGTTCGAGTGTATATATAACTGATGCTTAGTGTACTTTGTGTTGTGTAATTTCAGTTTACATATAACATTACGTTCTTAGGTTACCAGTTAAAAAGCGAAGCGAAGCCATGTCTACAGTTTTGTTTCTCAGAAGCACCCATAAAGCCAGATCTAAACCTTTCCAAAATTAGGTTGTGTTTGGATATTTGATAGGTGCTTCATTGATCGTTTTTTTCAAAAGTTATTGTATAATGTGCTTCGCGTAGTTCGAGTTTATATGCAAATGATGCCTGATCTAAATTATATACTATGCGTTGTTTACTTCGAGTTTACATATAATTCATGTTATGTTCATACGTGATCCGAACGGTACATGCTTTGATGGCATATACGAATTCAATTGAAAAATGAGTAATCGCTTAGCCGCGCGACCCTTGAAAAGAGCTATGTCAAATATTTTGCTTCTCAGGACTTGGCAGCAAATACGAGGAAACAAGGCATAGAATGAGCGATAAATTGCATCTTGTTAAGCGTTGTAAAAATTCCGTCGTATGATAACCGGCCTTATTAGGAGCGGGTAGAACGATCGCGTCGAAGCGAAGCAGAAATGGCCTTTACTCAATTACATAGGAACTGTACGGAGCAGTTTCGGCTGTGACAGACAGACGGACAGACGGATCATCCCATAAGACCTTTTGGTCTAAAATGTGACGTGATAAGTAGGTAATTCATGTGCCCAGGGCAAAGCTAAGTAAGTTATGAAATAATCCTGAAGTAATATAAATTATAAAGCCTGACGCGAGTTCATAGTCTAGATGAGCAGTAAATCAAGGCGTCGAAAGATTCACTCATCCAAGTGTGGACTTTTGAGCTGACCCATAATGACCTATATTGACCTCACTCCCCTTGCTCCACACTGGATGTAAGACAATTAATCGTTCAAATTCAGACATACCTGACTCGCCTATATAAATTCAATCGCCTAATGACAGCGACAGGGACGGTTGTATCCATTTTGTATCCAGCCTCATGCGCTAAATTTGCCCTTCCAACTAAATGGAACTGATATACCTAAGTGTAAATTCTGAATTGATATGGAGCACTTGATGATAGCCTAGCGTCCAATTATTTCCTAAATGCGCATAATAGTTAAACTTAGCCTACGCACAGTTGAGCATGTTGTTCAGCTTGCGCATTCATAAATTATACAAAAAATGAGCCTCACAAATTTTGAGACAACATTGCATGAGCTTCTGTTCAATCAGAGGAATAAAACCATTCATAGGATCTTTGATAAGGTCTCACTTCAAATAAAGCAGTCAGCTAGGAGGAATAGGCTTGTTCATTTTGTAACCCTACGCTGTTAGGCTAAAGTGAATACAATTAATCCACTGAAGACGGCTCTGGTTAACTAGGAAGCACTTTATCCTCAACAGCCAACAATGGTGTTTCGTTCAGATACACATTGTGACTTAAACGTACCGGTATCAATTTCTACAGACTCGGAAGCTAACATCCCAAAATGTACTTTCTCTCAGGTATTTGATCAATAGCGTCATGGACGTCCTTGTATAGTATATACCTAGTGTTTCAGTACAGTACTTTTAGAATAATTCCTGCATCGATATCGTTCATTGACCTTTCCCCACGCTTCGAATGCAAAATGTGCAGATTTATTTACAGTTTCAAAGACGTTGCCATACTGTAAAATTGTTCAAAAATTGTTTATAGTTCAGTTAGGTACCTGCGAATTGCAGTAGGCTGTAGAAGTACAAGGGCTAAAAATTAGGAAAGCGAATTCTTGACCGCAGCGAGCAAATATGCTTAATATCCTGACCTAATAATTACCAGATCAGTACAAAGTACAACAAAGTACTTTCTTGCTTGTGTCGTTTTAATTCGAATTAGTACATAAATCAATTACAGTTGTTACCCAGTTCCCAATAGTGCAAACTCTCAGCTAGTTATACGTATCCTAAAATCACATTAGTTTATCCTGTAATCATGTCATATATGTTGGAATGGTGAGTTAGATGTTCTGTCTCCTAAGAACACATTCAGAACATCACCTATTAGCCCCCTCCTAGTTCATTTTTTGTAGGTTCTTCCAAAATTGTTTATATACGGGATCGTAGTATCTATCTTCATCTTGTGGGTCATTCTTCTTACGCAAAATTTGCGAAAACTTGAATGTTTATGCCGCCCTCGGAGCCATACCATAAGCATTTCGATTTCCGCTCGAGGGCAACGTAATTATGTTTTTCTTTAATTTTTATAATTAATTATAAAATCCGCCCTATAGCTACGGAATAGTGTAATTGCTAGTAGGTATCCCGAATTTGAGGAGACTGAAAATGCAACCATCATCGGCACACTAAGCATTTCAGATTCTGCTCAAGGGCAGCGTCAGTATGCTCTTTAAATTTTGTAATTAGTTCTAAAAGTGGCCCTATAGCTACGGAATAGTGTAATTGCCTTTAACCCGAAATTGTTAAAGAATTGAACTGATTATGCCGCCTTCGGCGCTCTAATCAGTTCGGTTTCCGCTCGAGCAAGCCTGTAGTATGCTTTTATATTAATTTGCAATTAACTTTAGAAGTTGCCCGGTAGCTGCGAAATAATATGTAATATCTCGGGCCCCTAATTTTATAAAACTGAAATACTTAAATGTCAGTTTCCGGTCGAGAGCACCTGCAGCTTTTTTCTTTGCACTATTCGTAAATAATTATAAAAATGTTCCTAAACCTACGGAATGGTGAAGTCGCTCGAAACCAATCGTATATTTGATTTGCGAATACTTGATTACTTATTTGGCAAAAGTTTAATACATATAGCCTGGTATATATGTGCCATCGATATATACAATCAATTATTCTGACCGACAGCAACGAAAACTGTTTGTTTTTCACAACCGAAAAACTTTGTCTCATTTTTAGATATTTTTCAACATTTTCCAATATTCTACATGCTAATTTACATGCTCTGCTCCGATTTAAATTGTTTAAAAAAATTCCCTATATATATATATGGGGATATATTGAACTGTGACAGACACAAATTTAAAATAACCCACCATATACATACATATAAGTACCCATATGAGTAGGTATATACTGTGACAGACATAAATTCAAAATCACCTCCTGTATACGTATATTATATCCCTATATGGGTATATCCTATATACTGTGACAGACCGAAATTTAAAATACCTTCTTACAGGAAAATTAGAAAAAGTGTGACATCAGGAATCTCGATTCCCGGAACATAACTGTCCTCACTTTGTTCGGTCAGAATTAAGAATTAATGTAAGGTAGATAGTGTAAAAATGCGTTAGAAAATACTTAGACACTGCGAACATTCAAATCGCTGCTTTTCCAAAGCCACTACGCGATACTAACGTAACCTACGGAATTTAGCACTAATTATGCATTATTTTGCAGTTCTGAGCGCAGATTTTTCACATTTCACAAAAAAAGCTTATTTACTTCGACCTTAGAGTGACGCATTTGAACCGTTTCACAATTACATAAATAATAGTGTGAAAATATAGTTGGTCTTATTTCCTATAATTTAATTGAGTAAAACGTAGAACTATTTACTATGTACAGGGTTAGTCAATGATATGTTCGCCTGTTAAAAAATTCCTGACCGAAAACAGGACGAGAAAATTAAACGAAGTTAAGGTTTGTTGTAACTACCGACAATGTAAGGCTTTTACAAATTATTTTCAAATTTTAGCTCATAAGTATTGGAACTGAGAAACGTGCAAATACAAAAAAAAATGGGAAGTTTAACATTAGCCTCATATGGGGGCTTCCCACTGGACACAGAAATGTTTGTTGATTTTTGGGACAGTGCATGAACTACATTTGCCACGCTCAACGTTCACTAAAGTTGGATTTTAACGTCAGTAGGAATTGCAAAATATGACTCTGAATTCCAATTGGTGAGCCATCAACCTTTTCATATCAAGCTAAATTATGAGCACGTAACCCAAAGTTTAGTTGCAAACCCAAACCAAATGCCGGTACAAATTAAACAGTGTTTAATTTTTGTTCATTATGTATGTATGTTGATAGTGTTTAATTTTTATTTAGCACCAACTACATTTTACGTGATTAATAAACACGTAAAACGTAGTTGGTGCATGGTCAATTCTCTGAAGTTTTCGTCTCAATGAAGTTTGGCCTCTATTTAAAGTGGCCACAATTAAACTCAAAAGTGTCCCCAGAATACTCAAAAGTTACTTTTGCTACCTTTGGCCCCAAATTACTTTTCGCTCTCCCCAAATAAACTCAAATACTTCCCAAATAAACTCAAATGCTTCCCAAAAATGCTCATTGTGGTATAGGGCATAGGCTAGGCTCCATAGTAAACTGGTATTGGTACCTACACAAATATAATGTTCACGTGTAAGAATAAGTACACGTAATATGTAATATACACAAAGTTTCATTAATTAAAGGAACCAACATGAGCATGTATTTAGATAGAGCTACGGCTAAGTCAAATAATTTAGCTCATGTTGGTTCCTTTAATAAATGATACTTTGTGTATATTACATATTCCGTGTATTTATTCTTACACGTGAACATTATATTTGTGTAGGTACCAGCCTACTATGGAGCCTAGCCTATGCCCTATACCCCAATGAGCATTTTTGGGAAGCATTTGAGTTTATTTGAGAAGCATTTGAGTTTATTTGGGAAGCATTTGAGTTCATTTGGGGCGAGCGAAAAGTAATTTGGGGCCAAAGGTAGCAAAAGTAACTGAGTATTCTGGGGACACTTTTCAGTTTAATTGGGGCCACTTAAATAATAAGTCATGAAGTTTGAGCTGTATCCAAGTCGAAAGCCCCCATAGGAGGCTAAAGTTAATTTTGCGACTTTTTTGCGTTTAAACGGTGCTTAGTTTTGTGTTGACTCAAAAATCCAAAAATATTTCGTAAAATGTTTCCATCGTCTGAATTTACAATACAACTTAATTTCGTTGAATTTTTTCTTTCTGTTTTCGATCAGGAATCTTTTAAAGTGGTGAACGTATCATTGACTCACCCTGTATTTCAATTTCAGGTTATGGCTGCTATCGCTGTCTCGCTCGGGTCAATGATAGTTGGGCTCGTTTCAGCGTACACGTCACCTGCTATTCCATCAATGAATGAGAACCCGAACTCAACCCTTTGGATTGCACTGGACGGTGTAGAGGTGTCCCGGATCGGATCGTTAATGCCCTTGGGAGCACTTATTGGCGGAATCATTGGCGGGACATTGGTTGAGAAATTAGGCCGTAAAACCACCATCTTGGCAACTGCACTTCCTCTTATTTTATGTAAGAAGATTTATGTGAGACAGAACGTTCACCCCACTTTATCCTGATTAAGCCAAATGGATATGATTGATGAATGGGGTGAATTATTGATGAGTATGAATGCTGATACTGATACTGTGTCCTAATGTCACACTTATGCATTTTTAACAGCCTGGCTCCTGATCGCCATGGCCTCTCACATGTACATGATTTATGCTGCGAGGTTCATTGCTGGACTATGTGTGGGTATAATCTGCCTATCGCTGCCCGTCTACTTGGCCGAAACAGTCCAGCCAGAAGTACGTGGAACGCTTGGTCTTCTTCCAACTACGCTTGGAAATGGAGGTAAACCCCAAATAATATAATATGGAATTTGATTTTTTAAAATTCAAGAATTTGAGCCTAAGTATAGTGAGATGTTGGTGTCCGTTAGGTATTCTCATTGCATATTTGGCGGGCACTTATCTGAACTGGAGTAATTTGGCCTACCTCGGCGCGGCACTTTCTCTACCATTTCTAATCTGCATGACATTTATACCTGAAACTCCGAGATGGTACATCGCAAATGGTAAGAACCTCTCTAGAACCTTACTGAAGTAATGTGATTTACACCTTTGGAATATATATTTTAAAATCATTGCCACGTTTAGGAAAGGAGGAAGAAGGAGAGAAAGCCCTTCAGTGGTTCCGTGGAGCTGGAGCTGATATTCGAACAGAACTAAGTCAAATCAAAACAGCAAATGCGATTTCCAAAAAGTATCACACAAGACTTCGAGACTTGTTGGGAAAAGCGTTCATGAAGCCTCTCATCGTCTCACTCGGATTGATGTGTAAGTCTTTCAAACTTGAGTAAAAATGAATAAGTAATAATGCATATTACTCTTAATTTATATTTTTCAATATTTCAAAATATTTCAGGGTTCCAGCAATTGTCTGGCATAAATGCCGTTATCTTCTACTCAAAAGACATTTTCCAGATGACTGGCTCCGACCTTGACCCAAACTTATGCAGTATTATCATTGCAATTGTCAATATTTGCGCCACCATCCTTGCAACAATTCTAATTGACAGAGTGGGCCGGAAAGTTTTGCTCCTCGTCTCGGACTCATTTATGATCCTCACCTTGGCAGCACTCGGCACATTCTTCTACTTGACGAAACATAATGCGAAGGCAGCCGAGGGTTTGGGCTGGCTACCACTTGCAAGCTTAATGCTATTTGTTCTCGGCTTCTCTCTCGGATTCGGGCCAATCCCGTGGCTAATGATGGGTGAAATTTTCCCAGCAAGAATTCGAGGCTCTGCAGCCGCGACGGCGACAGCATTCAATTGGTCATGTACTTTTCTTGTCACACTATGCTTCCCTGAAGTCGTTGGAGCCTTTGGCGCGTACACTGCCTTCTTTGGCTTCGGTGTTATTTGTGTAGCTGGAATGTTTTTTATTATTTTCTACGTCCCTGAGACACAAGGCCAGAGTCTGGAAGACATTGAGAGAAATCTAACGCGTCCATTTCGAAGAATTTCATCAACGGCCAATCTTAAACCGTTCCCGATGTCTCTTTAATGCAGTTTAAACGCCGTATCTATGTATTATATATTCTAGAAGTAACCATTGTTTTCTATCGTTAGAACTTGTCAAATCCGTCAAAATTATAAGCACTGAGCTGAACATTGGCTTTATGTTTTTTGGTAGATTTAAGTAGGTACTACCTTTCCAATACCTAGGTTATCTTTATCTAATTAGGTATACTTACTTGGACGTAGGTTATTAAAATTAAGCCATGATATATGTAAATATTAAATTGACATATAGGCTACATACAGGTACAATGTCCAATAAGCTGGAATATACATACTATTTCAGCTCTGACTTATATCTTCTAATAAATATTACTGAAAATACACGCTCTATTCATTTAAGTAGCCTGTCAGCCAGTTTATCTATGTACCTATCGAAGCACAAACTCAAACTGTCTTCTCCGTTGAAATGTACACTATAAGGATAGCACACACTCAGGCTTCGGCTTCATCCCCGAGACACACAATCGAACGAAGCCTCGCGCCTTAGTAGTCAGCAAGGGCTTCCAGTAAGCCACTGCACATTATGTCCACATCAGTTTTAGAAACGTATCTGGATTGGATATATTTCCTATTTCCGATATGCTTTAAAAACAGTCAGACATCTTCCTATCTCCTGATTATGAGCTGCTTTGGCTCATTTGCAAGAATGTCGTTCGCATTGTGGAGTAGCGGGGATGGATGGAGTGAAAAACGGAGAGGTACCTTTGGGATTACCCTCAACGAGCGGATAATCTCCCAATGAAGTCTGTATTTCCTCATATATGTATGTACAATGTATGGATTGTCTCTATAACAACCTAGTGGATGACCTCGGAAGAGAAGTCGGAGTTTTTCTGGCCTGGCTTTGAATACAGTTTCGCACTTTGAGTATTCAGACCAGTAGACTCGCTTAGGCTCGGCTCTGACTAGAGCAGAAGACCTCGCAAAATCAACAAAAAAAACGTGGACCGCTAAAATAGATTCAGTGGAAAAAATGTTGACAGTTCCTTGACCTTATAGCTGTTGGTATGGGGAATAAAAGCAAATTAGATAAATTCGCCGTGTAAGTCTAAGGTTACTGACCCTCCTTTTATGCTATTACATATAGCATCACACATATTTTAACCGCAAATTCGTAAAGGTGCACGAAGGAACCTGTAATTTTCGTACTCATATTGTAAGTTAATTAGAGATTACTTTAGTTCATAATAAATACAATACTTCACTGTGGCTTTTGACTGGACATCGTGAACGTGAACATTATTTCTGTATCATGGGCCCCAAGAGAAGGTGCGTAGTGAAGAACTGTTACCGGTCAAGCGTGGACTCCAGGGTCTCTCTACACAAGTAAGTGAACAACCTACTTATGATTCAATTGTAATTGCAGTAACTAGTAGCTGAATACAATAATGCCATGCTCAAGTCAGGTAAGTAACTTATTACGTGCTCTTATACTTAGGTTTCCAAATTGAGATAAGGAAAGGCAGCTTTGGGTAAATTTTCTGAATTCGAGTATCCTAAATATTATGCGGAAGCCGGGATTAACAATCACTTCATCTACATATTTGTGTCAAAACGATTTGCTGTGAGCCATGCGTTTCTGCGTTGTTTCACCTTGACCCATTCTACGCCAAAATTAGATCTGACTACGCTTTAGTGGACGAAAAGGATAATGGGGGCTTGTTCGTGCCGTCAGAGGACTTAGTACTAGCTTGTAAAGAGATCGAACGGGCCCTGCGTGAAAGTGAACAAACAGGACTCCATAAAATGAAACTGAAGAACATTGTTAAGTTAAGTCTTCGAAGATTATTGAGCAGCAACATCTTTTCTGACTTACGGTCAACTCGTACGGAAGATCATACGGCATTTGGGACTCACGTGCTGGATTTGTTGACCGCAATTTCATCGAAGTACGCTAAACT
>JAQFZY010001534.1:0-15085 GCA_034696285.1 Hypogastrura burkilli | reverse complement strand
TGGCGTCGAGGTCTATTGATCTATAAAATGGACTATTGATTTAATTTATATGAATTTCCTTTCAACTATGAATTAGTTCTACCTCTGCTGTAGCAGTTTTCGTCATGAATTAACCGAAATTAATTGACGTTAAGTAGTTAATTCTGATATGGGAAAATAGGAGCAAATTCCAGTTCTGGCACTAGAGCCAGAACGTACAAAAAAAAATCTTAAGAATTTTAAATATCTCAATTATTTACCTGCCCTGGGTAGCTCAGTAGGATCCAGCAATCCCGCACTAAGGTTCACTAACACTGAGAAGCTTCTGTTGATCCCAATCCCAGGACCTGTTGCTCCTTCTCGGAATGCCTAATCTAAAGTATTGTTTTAAACTGGAGAAAGACGGGGCCCTGCTTCCCTGTTTTCACTCTCCATAACGTCCCTCATTAGCCGTGACCGTGCGCACTTGTTGGGTGGTAGTTGAAATAAGATGCTTTCACTTCTTCTTGGTATTCCCGACAGCCCTCTACGTGCTCCAGCTCCAGTTGCATGCACTATTGCATGTATTGTAGTGCGGAGTCCTTATGTAGGATGTTTTTCCTTCCCTAGTCCATTTAATTAGGCCTGATAGGCCCTAATTCTGACTGGGAGTAATTATTATTCCTCTTAATTAATGGGCACACCTCTCGCGAATTGATACTAATGATATCCTGCTGGCTACTCTGATGGTTCTACTCTGGTGCCTAATCGATCTAATCTATCTTTGAGGACAAACAGCATGTGGTCCTACATTTAGTTCATAGTGGAATCATGTTGGAAATTCCGAGTTTTATGGGTATATTAGGTCTGAGTCTGAGTCAGACAATTTCATACATTTAATAGATACATAGAAATTGTTCCGCATGCCAATTGCATGGGCCATTGGAATTCGTGTTGTGTTAAGATGCGAATGAGTCATAGGCGATCTGTACGTCATAGTCAAAATGCATACGAATGTTCTGTGTTCTGCAATGATTGGCGCGTGCTATCAGAGACGCCGGAAGAGCTTCCGTGCAGGTGGAACTAGTACTATATTTTAGTATGTCTTTCAAAGGTTTAAGTTTAGGAAATAACCTAACAAAACTTCAGAAAATATTCTATATTATTTGGACCCGAAAATGTAGACTAGCCCAAACGATAGTTTGGAGATGAATACATCTAGTACATGTTAAATTAATCGAACAATTAGGACTCATGTCGGGCATGCATTGAGTATGAGTTCGATATATGTATATGTAGGGCACAAATGTTACTGTAGGTTTATACCAGATTCATACACCACCTGAGCTATAATTATCATTGATTAGAATCCGCATTTATTCACACAATTTGTTTTAGGCTGAAGTCTGTGTATTTGTTTGGCAGCATTAAATGCAATTCAAAAATCTGTAAACTCTTATAGTAGGTATTTATTAATTAACTTAACCTCAAATCCTATTTATTTTCGTACCACCGAGCTCTGTGCTCAGCTCCGTGGGATCTATAGTTTCAAAAAGGATCTTTTGCCATTGTTTCTCGAGCGTTCCGTATATTTCGACCTTGGAGAGGAGCTGGGCGGAGGAGAAGACTCTCAGTGCGTTGAGGATGAGGGAGAAGTAGCCCGGGGCTAGAATAGGAGACCCAGAATTGAGTGACATTTATAAATATTTGAACAACTAATTCCGCATAAAACGTCCTTACCGTTAACGATATACCACCGCTCGAGCGTCTGGATATCAAAGTTCTTCTCGTAGTACTTGATTACGTCCCCCAGCACATTTATTGCTGTAAAATATTTAATGGCACGTGTAACTACTGTGTGTAACGCAAAGACATGGGAATGGGACCATCTTACTTTTGAAGCTGAGGACCTGCCAGAACGTGAATCCCTTGAAATTGTAAATCGTGAGGTAGCTACGGATCCGACCTTGGCTGAGCCTAGACAGTTCTGCTAGCTTGTCATCTGCCCGTCTAAATATGCCGTAGTAGTGTTCCTTGACCTTCTCCCCAAGCCCTTCCTCTACTGCTTGACGCACGTTCCATTGACCGAACGGAACTTCTACAACTGTGAAGACCAATTCAGAAGATGTGGATGTTAATGCAAAATTTCTATTGAATCCCTCGTGCCTTAAAGGGGACGTACCGATCCAAAAATTCAGTCAACATTTAGTATTGAAATCCAATATTTTTCTTGTTGCTCCAGGTTGATTTAAAAAAATTATTGTATGATCTTTCCAATGGTCAATCCTTTCACAATGGGATGCGTTAAAATTAATTCAAAATTAATTCAATAGGCATACCCGAACCCCGATGAATAGGGAGCTATGATTGGGAGTTTCCTAATTTCGGAATATAAAGTTTAAGTATATGCGTTTAGTATGGAAGCGCACATGACGTACTAATATGACATGATCTTTGACAGGCGGCATATATACCTTAAATGTAGTATATACTGTACATATGTATATTTGCCCAAGCTTTGAGTTTATAAAAATCCATATTCTTACCGGAAAATAAAAATCATAATTGTAGTTGTTACTTTAGTTGAATTAGGATAATAAATTAAAATATTAACTTAACCAAATCCAAACTAAATGTGCTACAGTTACTAGGCTTGGCTAGATTGAGTAAAGTTGGATGAATGTTTTGACTTTTGACTACAAATCGATTTACAGTGCCAGGCTGCAAAAATATGGGCTTAAAAACTTCAATACAGGAAAAAGCTAAGTTTTTTTTCAAAATTTTATCAGTAAGAGTACCTGGACGGCCTTCCCTATCCCTTCCCTCCATGTAGTAGGGAAACCTTGCAAAAAAGTCAGTCCCGTTCGTAATAACTTCCGTTTCGGGACCCGAGAGCATCTCGTCCAGGGATCCATTAGCTGCCAAATTCACTTCTTCAAGGAGTTCTACACCACAGCCGGACCTACTAACTAAGCAATTTATTCTTCGGATCGTCCTAAACGAATTCCATTGAACGGTCTTGTAGAGAAAAGCTAGGCTGCTAACACCAAAGACTACTATGAGCAAAATGGATACTTTTTGCTTGGGTGACATTTCTGAGACAATAGTTGCTATGTATGTATATGTAGTAATATAATAGTGCGCTAACTTTCACAATAGGAAGCTGGACAGTATGGAAAATTATTGTCACTAGCACATATTCCTGCAGAATACCGTTAGAAACTAGAATTAATTAATCAATTATTCCACATCTGCCATCTCGCAGACGTCAATCAAGAAGAAGCATTTACTGCATTCGTATTGTAATACGGAATTCCGGAATTTCTTTAGCAAAGCCGCCGTTCATATAGAAATTTTAAACTGTTAAAAGTCCTGACGTATAATAAGAAGTACAGACTAGATAGATATCGTCGAACTACGGTCAGGGAAGTCTGCTTTTTCTAAAAAAAATTTTATATTTTGGAGTTTTTTAGCGCAGATCTTTTGGGAAACGCACCTTTACATTATATTAGTACAACTGGTAGACATGAATTAAGAGAATTTTACTGTTACTACGGGTAACACTGATGAAGTACACTTGATAACGGCAAGGAGAAACTCCCTATCTAAACGTGTGTTAGAATTAAGCTCGAAATGTGTCACTAAGAGGTCAAATATCTCAGGACCCTTTGACCTACAGAAGTCAAATTAAGTTTGTTGAAAGATAATTGTATGAACCACAATAATTTTGAGTCGCTGGGCATGCTGAGTACATGGGAAATGGCCATGTCGACGACGTTTTTGGAGAATTTAGAGCAGTAAACTGCAATGTAGCGAAATATAGAATGGAGATGGAGCATCTACACCCCATTCCCCAATTTTTGTATCTTTAATTTTTCGGGTTAATTGTGCCGTTTAGCCGCAAAGTGACCTTGACTTTTCCGTATTTATTTACGCACACATCATGTTGTCAAGGAGGGAAAAGTTATCTGCCCGTTCAGGGAAAAAGGGATTGGATTTTTAAATTAGGAACACAACATTTATTCAGGAGTTCCCCTTTCTACTTGTTTGGATCTTTCTATTTTGTTCTGAGCCTAATGGATAAGTATTCCAAAAACCAACAAGCCTGTGACCTAATTAGAGTTTATTTATGCCTTTACTGCATGCTACGGAAATACGCCAGCAGCTTGGGAGCAAAGTCCCCAAAGTAGAATTCACCTCTTAAACAGTAGGCTTAAATTTTGTGTAGCATTTTCTTATATTTACAAATACTTGGAGTAAAGTTCCAAATATTTTATTTCTTCGTATTTAGCATAGGTTAAGTATGCCGCTTCATTAAATTCGGTCCAGCTCATATGCTTTGCAGATAAAATCTACTTTTTTTTTTTTGGGGGGGGGGGGGGGGGGGGGGGTGGGGATTTACTATACCTATATAAAAAGTATTATTTATTGCCTGAGTGGACGCCTTGGTAACCTTAATTATTTATAATCTTAATCAACGTTTTATATGGCTAAAGTCCAACCAACCAAATTATTTCGTGTGGAATTAAGAAATGTTTTGAAGCATATTTAGTTATTTACAGATACAGAGACTTAAACAGTCAAGCAACTTCCTAAAATAATCATTACATCATCCACCAGGTCAAAATTAGCTCCTCATATACGGTATACGATTTATGTAATTATCGGGGATATGCACTGAAAACTAAGTTATAAGAGCAGAGTCAATAGATATTTGAAGGAGCGCATGCGTTGGAGGAAACGGACATACTTCCCCTTCAGATCGAGTGACAATGATAAAAGTATGTGAGTTTATTTCAATTTTAGTAGGGATTTGTATCCGCAAAATCATCTACGCAAATTTTTGTATATCCGTATTTACGTTTTCCCTTTAGTGTACAACTATAGTGGAAATCACTTTTGAAGAAGATGATCAATTTTACTCCGGCGCGTCCCGCCGAATCGGACTGAGAGCTGATCCTTTGGGATGGATCGGAGAAGAACCTTCTCCCAGGCTTCCTGATTGGAGTCAAATATAGTGACGCGGGACACAGTGTTGGCACTCATAAATGGCTTCAAGAGACTGAACAGGATCGGCATGATCTTATTTGCTGAAAATCATCAGGTAGTTAATAATCCGTTTTCCATGAATTATAATACACAATTTTTAAGCTTTCTATTTATGTTCACGCTTCACTCACCATTAACAATATAGAATGTCTTAAGCTGCTGCGGATACTGCTCCTCACTCCGTCTGGTCCATTCGGACAGGGTTGCAATTGCTAAATTGGTAGTAAAATATAGAGATTGGAGTTGAACTAATGACTATGATTTTTTCCGGTACGAAAAGCAGTAGGTAGTGAATCCTTACTTTGTCTGTGCATGAGCTGGCGAAAAGAGTAGCCGGCCAGGTCAAATATAATAATGACTTGATTCACGTGCCCATTGCTCTTGTCCACGGCCCGCCGGAGGGCCAGAACGTTCCGCTCTGTCATTTGAATAGCGTAGCGGATAAAGTTCTCACGGAGCCCTTCCTCGACTGCTTCCCTTATTCGCCATTTTCCGAAAGGAACTGTCAGAACTAGGCCAGGAAATAAAGATTTACTTTCATGCAGCTTACGTGAACAGAGCACTGCAGTGGTACAAATAATGCAATACTACACATAGAAGCCACGCGTTCAAATTGCAGATCCGTATCCTTAGTAGGAAATTTCAGAATGGACCAACGACATGGACGAAATCGAATAATGAATTGTGTCTCTTGACCTACCCATTACCCTACATACTATTTGCATATAGCAAAATAAGCCAAAATATCAATCGGTCAATATACCTTCATTCTGAATTAAATACGTTAAACTCAAGATGGTAACATTCATCCGCAGTACGTAGGAACTATTTTGTAATTGACAAATGAAGCTGGTCTTTTAGTTGGTGAATAATGTGTGCCAATTTGCGTTTTCCAATAAATAAGTATTTTTACCTGTAAAGCACGACCTACTTGTTTTGAACTTATATAAATATCTCAGCAGAATTTACTTACTGGGAAGCCCATTCTGGTCAACCCCGTCATTTTCGTATGGGAACCTTGAGAAGAGCTCACTAAGGTCTTCCTGCAGTATTTGGGCCATTTTGTTATCCAGCCGCCATTTTGTTGCCTGCGTTAACATAATTTAACCGAGCTATTATTGTTTTTAAATGAGGAATATTTAAATCATGACCAAGTAATTCGAAATCTCTCACCAATTCAATCAGATTTCCTCCCCAGAGTCTTGAAATATTTCGAATTCTAGCGTTATAATTCCGTTAATTATTCTAAAATAAATCATATTTAGCATATACTATTTGTAAGTTTGAAAAGATTTGTATGTAATTTGAGGTTGGTAATTGGTGAGGAAATCTATTTAAATTGGTAAGAGATTTTAAATCACTTGTCAGCTTTTACAAATTATAAAAACTAAATAATTAAAGTTTTACCGTCCGCAGGGCAGTCCCAGCCTTCCGAAAATCAAAGTTGTATTCTGCAAGAGCAGTGACATAAATTACACACTTTAATTATTTAAACACTAATATATTAATTAATTAATTACTTAATTAACTGCTTTCTAATACCTTCCAGCCATTTCAATAAATACCAGTCAGTCCGCCTGTACTCTTCCATGTCCGGCAACAAATCAGTCAGGGTCTCCTTGAACTGCAATTTACGCCAAGAAATTAGCAACCGAATTAAGCACTCTAAATTTAGCTAAATAGTACGGACCTGTTTTACGATTAGACCAGATCCGGGTCTTTCTGCACTCCCGGGCATCTTCAGGCTACTCGCGGAACGTCGAAGCAAGCAGACACAAAAATTTGACGTTTCTATTCAGACTAACGTGCTAAAAGTGAAATAAATACAATCTTGGTTGTTGTTGTGGACTGAGTCCTGTTGTCTATAGTTTGTAGGTTGGGGAATGCTAAATAAGTGCTAATCGCGTAAGAGATATTTTTCGTTGCCAGAAGATCAGATCCGTAGTGGGAGAATTGCATTACGCTTTTCGCCAAGCCTTTATTGGGCAAACCGGTTAAAAAAAGGAAAGCATGTAGGTTTGCAGGTATGGGTTTGTAGGTATGCAGTTAGCACAAGAATCTTGCTCTTAGGAAAGGGAAAGTGAATTGGAGCTTAGTGCCCTATAGAGACAGAGGCAGATTAATAAGGACCATTAACCTCTTCACACGACATGCCAATTGTTCGCATGCTATAGTACATAGTAGTTTGGATGCATTATGGTAGATGGCAGATCATATGAAATTACAAACGTTATGTCAATTTCGAACCCTCCCTCTTCATCCTTACTTATGGGAGCAGAATCAAGCAAAGCATTTATTGTGCTTAACAATTTTCGCTACTTCTCATTTCTCATGGCCTCAGCCTTATGTCCTAAGGGAATTACATGGTGCGGTCTTTGCAAATCAGTTTTGCGGTCTACTATAAACGATACCGTTCTAATATAAATAAGTAATAACACTTTGTAGCTGTGTATGTGATCAGTCGTGCGCTATTTTATTTCGGCTTCGTTGTCATTCTTGAAGAAGGGCGTTCAGAAGAACTAAGGGCCAGTTCATGGCAAAGAAAAGACGTACACACTGGATTATTACCTATACGAAGTGATACAAAACGCAAAATATGAAATAAGTACGTATGAAAAGGAAAGCATTCCTTTCATAATCCTAACCTTAAACGCATGCAAGACTATTGTAGCGTAAAGCGTAACTACAACTAAGCTAGTATTTGTACCTTAGCCTAAATAACAAAACATAACAAATAGGAAAATAACAATAGGAAGGGCAGGATCACGAGGATTGGGTTATTTGGGTTCCGAAGAATTGAGGTATTTGTGATGGTTCAATGTGCTCAAGGAGGGCCTTCCGCCATTCCGTCTTGTTAGACTCGAAGACCTTGAGGCGGGAGGCGGAGTCGGTGCTGAGGAAGGGCTTGATGGCCCCTATGAGGACCTTCGCAATTTTGGGAGCGTTTATGACGTAGATCCGCTTGCTGGTCCCCGGGTAGTTGGCTTCCAGCGTCTTGGCAAGCTCGATGGAGGCTGAGATAACTGGAAGGGAAACAATTGCAGAAATTAGGATCGGAGTCCTTCAAAAGGCTGACAATACGGACTTCAAAAACAAATCTACTCCTTTCATTTCAATTGATATAGTTGGCTTCAAGAACATTGGCATCACCAGAAATGCTTGGAGAACCTTGGAATACTTTTGAAAGCCCTTGAAAGTTGACGTATGGTAGACTTACTTGCTGTGCTGGTGAGCTGACGAAAGAGGACTCCCTCCATGTCCACAATCCCAATGAACTGATGGACGGCCCCGCCGGTCTTTGAATGCTGCCTCCGACTCTCGACGGTTGCCTGCTCAAACTTCATGATGTTGTATCGGAGGATCCTGTCCCGGCCCCCTTGGTCCAGGAACTTCTTGAGGTCCCATCCGCCGGCCTTGAGGCTCATGATTGGACGCCCTTCCCTGTCCACCCCATCAAGGGTAATCGGGAACTTGGAATAGATCTCGCTCATGTCCTCAACAAGGATCCCCTCGATATTGTTCTCCTTCCGCCATTTCTTGTGGCTTCGGAGCAGCCGCTCGGCAGAGTCCAGGTTGAAATTGGCAGAGATGAGCCATTTGGAGAGGTAGGCCTCCGTCTTCTCGTATTCATTCTCGATTATGTCACTCACTCGATCTCGAAACTGGAAGGAGAATAATAAGGATCTTATCAGTATTCTGGGAAGTTAATGGACAGGAACTCACAATATAGATAGTACACGAAAATTCAGATTCTAATTTTTTAATTCAGTTGATAAATGGGGTATGCTACCCTCGTTAAGCCATGTTACGTTAGGTTAGCGCTGTTAAGCTCTGTTACTGTTTTTAAGCCATTGCCCTGTTACGTTATGTTACTGTTGTTAAGCCCTTGCCCTTGTTGCGTTAGGTTACTGTTTTTAAGCCCTTGCCCTTCTTGCGTTAAGTTACTGTTGTTAAGCCCTTGCCCTTATTGCGTTAGGTTACTGTTGTTAAGCCCTTGCTATGTTACGTTAGGTTACTACTGTTAAGCCATAGCCATATCACGTTAGGCTACTAATGTTAATAAGCCCTAACCCTGTTACGTTAGGTGACTGTCGGTAAGTCCCATTCCCTTAGGTTACTGTTGTTAACTCTTAATACGCAAGGTTACTGTTGTTAACTCTTATTACGTCAGGTATAGCTGTTGTAATGCTGTTTAACACTGGGTTAATGTTGTTAGGGCCTCTACACTCCACGTTACACTCTATTAGGTTAGGTCACTAAATTGTTAAGTCCTACTACTTTAGGTTACTCTTGCTAAGCCATATTCGTTAGGTTACAGTTGTTAAGCCCTATGACGTTTTGCTTGAATTACTGCGGTTAAGCCCTCCCAATTTGGTTAGGTTACTTTTGCTACACTGGATGAAGTTAGGCTAGGTTATTTTTGGACTAAGTACGAAGTCGCTTAAATGCTATAATGTTTCTTCATAATAATAATTTTAGTATTAATCTAGTTCCACCACTACTGAGTGGTTTGTTATACGTTCGTTCAGAAAGTAAGCGATGTTACTTTTTCTGTACACAATTGAGCGGTTGGAAACTGTGCTTACCTCATTGATTATTGCTGATTCCTTTTCGTTGAAATGCTGTGTCACCGTCATTGTGATTTCTGATGTAGCGTACAAAACTTTTCCAAATATTACTAGCCAATTATTTTATCAATGGCTAAAATCCTTATTCAAGAACTGAAAAGTTGATTAGGTTCCGTAGATACTGTTGAAATAAGTTTTAGAGAAACTCCCTTCGATGTATTTCGTGGAACTGAGCAGTCCAGCTGAGTCCAGTATCAGATCTGTGAGCTCTGCCAAGAAATGCTTCCCCCTAAATATGGAGACGATCGGCAGGTGAGAATCTAGGAATTGTAAGTTGTGCGCCAATGTCAGGGGCCATGTTAAGGGTTCAACAGAAGATGCTTCACGTTCAAGTTCAGGCGTAAATCCCCATAGCAGTAGTACATATGTAGGTGTGCCGGCGGGCTACCTGCGTAAGAATTATATTGTAAGGAAGCATTGACAGGTTTTCTGTATAGTTATATACAGGAACCTATGCCTGCTGGACAATGGAATAACTCGTTTACGTTAGCTGTGCGGAAGCGTGAGGAACGTATCGGACTCATAGTATGTGTTATTCACTATCTTAGCCCTACAACAGTTTGCGTCATTCGTCTGTCCTCATATTCTACTAAGAAATTTACTACCTATGCTTTGAAAGTTGATTGTTGTGGTTCCGTATACGTAATTACAAGTAAATACCTACTGAAAATCTATGTAGGGTGAACCGTATTAATTTCCAGGTCAAGATCAGGATACCTACCTGGTTGGTCTTATATGCTATGTACAAAGGATGTATTCGACTGCTGACGCACTTTGATACTTCATAGTAATTAATTAGAAGTGGGATATGTATAGGCGGAAAAATTGTTTTCAATTCGCAATATGGCGAATTGTAAGTTACAAATTCTGTGGACGGGAGTAAAAAAGGCTCGTGTCTTCAAGGTGCCCGGAAACAATAGATTATGCTATTGTTTCTATTATTTGTTATCAAAACAGGATCTATCTGTAGGCCGTATGTTGTGTGGATATGACAGCATGACAATGGTAAGGAATTTCCAGACTACAGACGTCAGAAAAACTAACATTTTCTTGCTTGTTAGCAATATACATAGGATCTATGACCCGTTTCAATACTAGGTTGAGTTCACGATGATACGCTGAGAAAGGCTTGAATTTAATCCATCTCCGAAAATATAGAATTTAACCGGTTAAGTACCTAAATTTTATTAAATGTAGATGTTAGATTTGAGAAATATAGATCGAGTCATCAAACACAACGAACTTGGTCTATTAATTTAAATTCAGTTACGGTCCGGTTTTATATTTCGTAGGCTAACATCTGCATAGGCTAATTTCAATACTTTTCCGGCTAAACTCTATAATTTGGCGGCAGCACTATTATTAAGTCTAAAGTAGGTACATAATTTACGGTAAATAAAATTAATTGCGGAAATTCCCGATAGCTCCTGCTAATCAAACTGTTTAGGATAATAAATACTCAATACCAAGTCATGCCATTTTCACACGCACTCCTAGTGCGGCATAAGAGAGAATGGAAAATTTTATAAATATAGAATAATGGCACTTCCGACAACTAAACATGGAATGACATTGCCAAATTATATAATCGTGAATTAAGGATAACAGGATGATAGTGTCAGAGGTCAGTCAGAGGCGAAAACAAGTACACCTACAATTACAAAACATTTAGTAGTCGTTATTCCTAGGAGGGATAATAATATATTTCCATTCCTGTGAATGTACCGGAAGGCGATAGGCGATAGTATAAGAATTAAAAACGTAGAAACCTCTGAATTTGATGGATACCTGATGGCTGACGGCTGACACTGTGGTCAGTTTTGTTATCGAGCTATTAGCATAATGAATCCCCCAATTAAGTGCATTTAACATGTGTATATCCAACCTGCATGAGGAGAATATACATATGTATATAGAGATGTTCGCAAAAGTCCGAAGGACAGGCGTAGCGTGTGAGGGGCCCACCGAGGATACCTGAAGTCAGTTCTTCCTCAAGAAAATTATATGGAAGTTTCTACACATTAATTGCTTGCTGGTCTCGTTCATATTGATTCAGATGAAGGAAAATGGAACTCACTTCCTTGTCATTAGGTGGGATTCCCGTAGAATTAAGAATAATTCACCCTTATGCTCCTAATATGACAGACAATACGTGTAATCTCCAATCTTACCTTATGCCAATCTTTGCAAATTCTACATATAAGCACAACTCTATGTAGTGCTATATTCTGATAAGGTGTAGCAGTGCAATATATTTTACTTTAAGGCTGCTCATGCTCACGTTTACCTTCATGGCCCAAAATATGGACATTCAAATAAACATGAGCACACTCCTAAGAGAGTCCGTATTTTGTATATACCTAGATTCATAAATCATAACTAAGGGATTGGTTTGGGTGGAAAATATTTGTCCCTTGAATTTTTGAGCAAAAAAAAATACTCAAAAAACAAAACATGAATTCGCAAACTGGGGAAATACATAATTGTATCTTAGTGAATCCGTATTTAAAAAAATAAAATAAAATTAAAGTTATTTTAATCGACATGTATTTTTTTAAAATATAGATTTTAGCCTAGAAAAGTATGAAAAGAAGCTAATCTAGAAGTTGTACCAAATCATATGACTCTCGTCAGGTACCGAATCTGTATCGGCTACGAATCCCGGATAAACCTATATTTTATGACCTGCCTAATATTCAATATTTTTAAATTGGACTCAGTCTAATTCGGAACTTTTTTTTAATTTGAGATACATAGAATTTGTCTTTGGCCATAATTGATTAATTTTAATATGGCGATACATACCATGAATTCCGCCACATTTTTAATTATATATTTTGGTAGTGTTTTGTCACATTTTAGGTAGATCTTTCCCCATTATAAGTAATATTTTTCACATTTAGTTAGTATTAGTATTTTACACTTTTGAAAAGAAGGAATATTATTTTGCATGGCTAATCTCAATATTTAGAGATAACTGATAGGCAAAGCTTAAATACTTTATTTATACCCTAATTTCAAATAAATGTAACTAGATTTTAGGGAAACATTTTTTTTTTTAATTGTTAGTTAAGATTGCAGAAAAAGTGCATGCAGTGAATGATTAATTTGCGATAATGGATAACGCTGAGCACAATTTGTACTAATATTTGGACTTTGACGTTACGCTATTGTAGTTCCTATCCCTTTTGACCTTTGGTGGAAGTGTAGATTTACCATAACAGACGTTAGACAGGTAGAGGAATGAGACCTTCTGCCTTTGGCACTTGCAAAAAATTCTTACTTTTTGCAATTTTTTTTTTTGCAATTTGGAGTGCGGCTAATAAGTTTACTCTCCGCTATAACAGAGCTCACCCCTAGCTTACCTTCACCTTGACATTGACATTGAGCCTACCTACAATATATCCGCCCGTGTATCCGGTTTACCTTGGCTCATTTTTCGTCTTATAAGACTCGGGATGTGTGGGCTTGTAGTATTTGTCAGTATTTGTATTTACATCGTTGTTTGCTGTGTAGTAGGTAGGGAAATCCACCCTAGAACCGGTTACTCAAATGTGTACTATTTATTAGATTAGCTAATTGATTTCGGAAAGGATCGTACCGGAAATACAAGATAATGGCTAATGCAATAAGCCAACTGCTTCACACTGTTCCCCGTTGAGCCTTTCCTTACATAAATGTATTGCACAGTTGGGGATATAATTTGCTTTAGGCTAAAGTCGATAGTTTTTGGCAGCATCAATGTTATCTACGTCAAATAAATATGCTCAGTAAAAGGCTAACTTATAACTAAAAAATAATTCATTTGGGTAATAGTTATGTATAGTTTTCCCACAATAAGTTATTTAATTTCCGGCATAAAAAATAATACATGCTAGAAACCTGAAACCTCTTCCCATTGACTTAATGCTAAAAGAAACAACTCCAATCCATCTTTACAATTTATATATTGAGCTCACTTAAGCATAAGACGCTTTAAAAAATAAATTCCGCTTCCCGGAGCCAGAGCCTAATCTTGCTACTCAAATTATTTATTTCAAGGCTAAGATTGGCTTTTCTTAAAAACTCCACTAAACCGGAAGAGGTACTGGTTATTACAGGAAACATTTACAACCTATATCTAACCTTGATTTTACTATAAAAAATTTCAAAAATAGTAAAAAAAAAGTCGGAAGACCAAATACTCAATATCAAGGCTCCACGGTTCAACTGAAAAAGTCCCAAACCCGTCCTGATCAAGGCCCATTATTGGTATGAGCCAGACAGATGGAACTTCCAGTGTTGATACGTATTAGTATAAACTTTGACCCTGAATGCCCAAATTAGCTTTTTATCCAAAAGTGCGTAAGAGCAGGTACGCACCTATGTTATTATGGCCTTGGCCACAATTATACAGGTTTGGAAAGGCCCATGGGCCTGGCGACTGAATAATTAGACATTTTTATTTTATGCTAGTTCCAGGATTCCCTATTTGCTGGTAGGACGTACTATTTATTAGTATGTTGTAGATTGTTTGGGCAATTCGGTATTAAGTATATACTGTGAGTCGCCAGTTTGGGAAGTCGAATTGAATCAAAAACTACTTAAAATGTGAATTAAAATATATGAGAAATTTTATTGACAAGCCTATTTATTTCTGAGAAAATTCTACCGATCCCATTGTAAATTAAATCGGACTATTATAGTAAAGAGCATAACCATTCTGGCATAGAGCCAACCTTTACCAAAAGGTAAATTAATGGACTTTGAATTTACATTAATTGAATTTAACATCCCAAAGTGACCAGATAGATAGTATGTATGCTGCCCAAAATCCTCCTAATGACTCTGTAGCATATCTACAGATACATCGTTCCTGATACGATCCGTAATTCTGTTTGGCACGTATACCCGGGTTGGGTTTTCCCGCACGTTCCTCAATTTGCAGGAAGTGAACCAGCCACTTGGATCTTTAAAGCATTTTATTCAGGTAATAAGTATTTCCTACTAATGACAAAATAATTGTAGGGCATTCAACATCTACATCTCGTACATGGCATCTGGAACCTGTTTCTCCGGGCATGGAACGGGGTGTAGAGTACCACAAGCTGTACACACGCACTGTGTTCAATACTCAACTTAAAAAATATGTAATCGAGACCTAAAAACTTGTTTCAGTACAATATTATGTTCCAATAATGTATTATGCACCAATGTAAAAAATGTATCGGTACCTACTACAAAACATTAAATATAGTTTGCAGCATGTGCACTGATTAAAACCAGAGCCTCATTTGAGATTGAGACAATCTGATTCTAAAACTTTCGACGTAGTGAGTTCGACGAAGTGACAGTTCGACATTCGGGAGTTCGACATAATGAAGGCGTACCGATTCGAATGGCTGTCATTATGTCGAACTGTAAAATGTCGAATTGTCACTTCGCCGAACTCACTGCGTCGAATGGTTTGA
>JAQFZY010001533.1:0-15088 GCA_034696285.1 Hypogastrura burkilli | reverse complement strand
CAACAAAAGTATAAAAAATCCGTTGCTAGGGGCCATGTTTTTGGCCCTTAAGGTACTGACCCCTTGACCCTAAAAATTCCAAGTTCAAACTGGATCTTCGTATTGGGCATAACTTTTTTGGCGAGATTTGGTGGGCTTGGGTTGAGAATTGCGATCAGGATCAATCGGACAGACCAAACCTTGGAGTAATTTTATAATAGTTAGACAACGAAAAAATTAAACGGGATCCAGGGTCGTACAGGGTTATCCACATGCAAGAAACGGTTTTATGCGTGACTCCCTTAAGAATAGCAAAGATATACAAACAATACAAGATGACCTCATGAAACTATTCCCTGGAAAACTAATAATTGGCCTAGCAAGTGGAGGGGATTTGATTCATTGGGACTTACTCGGTTGGACTTGACACTTTTGATCTGTAATGGAATTGGTGAGATTTATTTACAAGCTTACTTGAAAATTGATTTGTTTGTTTGTTTGTTTTATTTAAAACACTAGACCGGAATCGAAGTAATTGCGTTTATTGATTTAATTCTCTAACAGGTTCAGTGAAAAAATTTGCAAACATTTCTTCAATATAGACATGCAACCAGAGTTCACCAATCATTCGTGGGAAGTGTATGCAATCTACACAATGCACCTATTTGCGGACGTATATGTTAAATCAGAGTAATTTGACATCACAGAGAAAATCCGCGCTTCGCAGAACTCTCTAAATTATTAAAAACCCGCCCCAGGCAGGCGTGAGGTACAGGGCGCCGAATTACCAAAAAATCCACATTTTTGAAGTTTAAAAACGTCTTGGAAAAAGAGGAACGGTTACAACGGCTGAACTAAACTGAATGTTTAGGCGCTCCAAAAAACATTACTCCTGCTCAATAGGAAAGTGTTTTTGGAGAAGGTGAGCCCATTCTCTCTGACGGCCAACCCGTCACCTAAAATGAGTGAAGCAAAATCGTAAAACTGGCCTACCTTACACCTTTGACTTTCAGTGACATTAATTTCTAAGGTTTTAAACGCTGATCAGAAATGAGAAATAATATTTGTTCCCGAACCCTTCTCAACGTAGTCAAAGGCACAAAGTTGGAATAGAATGCAGACGTTTCATACTGTTGTGGATTGTGGTGAAACTTTCTTTTATTTATTTTTTCCAGTTCTGTTTTAAAAAGTATTCATATCGTGATAATACTTGCAACTATATTGCTTCTTCCTTTAACTCCGGTGTTCATTAACTGAGATGCACGAGTATAGAGTGAACAGATCTCTCTGAACTCAAATTGTATTTGGTATGTCTAGAAGGATATGGACTACAAAAATCCCTTATATAAGTACGGTAATTATTCACAATACTACTCTTTTTCTCTCGTTGTATTGCTATAAAATGGGTGGAGTCGGGGTTATATGTAGTTAACCTGCGTAGCTGCTCAAGAAGGCACTAACTCCCAAGGGTGTACCTGTTTAAAATCATGGACAGCCGGTATATGCCGGGTACAATTTACAAACTCACAAGAATATTTTCTTCAGGTGAAAATGACCTGCGGCTGCATCCGCCACTGATTGAGATAACAGCGGACTTCGCAAGAGATAAAGCTCGCCCCACAGCGACGCATTTTCCAATTGAAATTAATCTATAGAACTAAAGGGGATTTCACATTTATTGTGTCATATTGGCTGTTCCACTACCTATTATTTGATGATTAGATTTCGAATTAACGTAAGTCGTGGTGATATGTTTGGTTACACGCTGGGCTTCAAGTAGTGCAAGACATGTGAATTTTGATGTGATCTAACTTTAACCTCGTTTAAAAAAACTTACCCAATCCAAAAGTTCGGTTTATCTAATTCTCTGTTAAACAACGTATTGTAGGTGGAAATACAGGTTAATTAACATGGATGACAGCCCTTCGGATTGTTTGTACTTATTTTTGGCGGGGAACACGCAGCAAAAATAACACTCATTCACAGAATCCATGGCATAATAGTGACAGTAACTCATGTGAAATGTGAATCGTGTCTTATTAAACCCGACACCCTTTAAAACTCTCAAACCATTATTTGGATTGGGAGTGTAATGTTAAATAATAGGAACTTTTGGTTCCTGCTTCCTGCCTCAGACAGTCTCTATGTTAAACTCTCATAAGAAAACTTAAACCTGATTTAAAAGCTCACTTAATGCCGTAAATGCTTTACTGAAGCGTTCAAAAGTGAGTATAAAGAATTCGCAAGGTTATCGGCCTTGTTTGTTAACCCGTACTTCTACCTATAACAGTGGCTCCGCTATTAAGTAGTCCTATTGTAGTTGGGGACCACAGCGGCCTTTTGGAAGCCAAACTCAGTTGCTCTATAATGGGTTAGTAAATGTTTCCAAGAGACGCAGCGTCTCACTTATAAAGGATCGAATTAGACGCATTGCTACTCCTCTTTCTCAACGTCGTCCCAAGAGAAATGCTTCCCCTTCTCTTCCCCCAAGTAATTATAGTGATCCTCGAAATTTTTATCTAGAGATTTTAACTCTGCGAATCTTGAGCGAAGCAACTGCTCTGCAAAATCATACAACTCAAGGTCAAGTCTATTCACTTCTCGAATGATTTCGACTTCCTTCGGTGTTGCCTTATCCAGTGTCGCCTTAGAGTACGTATCTTCATTTTGGGTAAATGGAGATCGGAAACGTAGTCCAAACGTTTCTTCAAATACGTATTGAGACATCTAAAGCATAGAAACCGGAGTTTGTAAGCCATTTTACATTGTCATGCACAGGTGGATACGCTCAGTAGTTTCTTACTTTTTGATGCTCGGTCAAACCGACAAATGCCATGGATTCCAAGTTATGCTTTGCAGAGGCGAGCATCACACGATTCCGCTCATCCTCTCTCAAGTAAGACCTAGGTATTAAAACATGCAGGGAAAGGTAACACGGCGTACTGCATACTAGAGTATTGTGGCCCGCGGGCCAAAACGGGCCGCTCGTATCAGCCCGCCCCGGTCCGCGGGCTGGGGCGGGTTGGGCATAAGACCTATTACAACGGGCCGGGCCGGGCCGCCCGTACAGAAATCGTAAACAGGGCGGGCGGGCTGGGGCGTCTGGTACACGGGCACGGGCGCCCGTGAGCAAAGACTTAAACCATTTTTGCGCCAAATCAACAGTGGAAGTTTACTTGAGTGTGTTTAGTTCTGTATAAAGTTGCAGTTTTCAGTATGTATGCAACATATAATCGTATGAGTACAATGTACAGATAGGTTTCATACGTGAAACGTGAATGCTACCCTTCCCTTCATCGCAATACTCTTAACATGTTGGTAATACTTAATAATACAAGTAGACGCATCAGGCATCTGTTCCTCTGTATTATGCAGCAGGAGCAGGACGCGCAGACGTGCTTATATTTTAGTATCTACTGTGAAGCAGAGCATTGGTCTTAACGTAGGTAGCATTTTAGTAATTTACGTATTGGAGATTCCGGAATCCGGAACGTTGCATACACGATACACAGGAACCACCAGGACCACAGAAAAACTCTGCATACATAACAGGTACGTTCCGAGGCCTCTTAACTTACCGGATTTGCTCATATCGCTGAGGATTTCAAAATCGGATTTATTGGTTCTATCATTGTTTCCACCAAAAAGAAGTTGTTTTAATAGACCAAGGAATTTACGTTACACGTTCTACTAATTATTGAACTATTCAGCGTAATTTAAACTGTTGAAAGTATATTAAAATACGTTAGTTTTCTTAATTGTGAATTAAACTCAATGTATTAGTCAAACATGGATGTGGAGGCCAGACAAATATATACAGATATATCTCCAAATTCAGCTGCAGACTAGTTAACTAACAGACGAGTCGAGTAATTAGTATGTGTGCTTAATCAACAACTCCGTAGAATACGTGATATATTTAGATATAATCTAACTATTATGAAATTATATCAGACTCTGGGCTGAACGCACGATTCCAGACGTATTTCCCAACCTACGCCTACCAAAAAGCTCACACAAAAAGTTATGACCAATCCGGTGACCAAGTTAGTTGGTCAAAATTTTTAGGGTCAAGGGGTCAGGACTTATAGGCCAAAAACGTTACCCCTAGCAACGAATTTTTTTGACCCTTGGTTACATTTTTGAGAAATCCTGAAGGAATTTGTTGTCACTTTTATATCCGGCATAGCTCATAGCAACCGGAGCCAGCATACACAAATTCCAGCAACACTGCACCAGCATCCCAATTTGTATGTTCTTAATTAATTCGTTTAAACTGTCTTCCTTATATCATATCATCGTTAGAGTTAGGTAATCGATTTATTTACTAAACGAAATATCATACTAATTTGTTCCAAGCGTAGAGCCAACCTCGCTAAGCGGCGGAGCCGCGTGCGCAAGTATAAGACACGAGCCAAAGGAGAAGTCGTTACTTGTAGATTATGAATTTATATTTATGATATGTTTTTTGTTTAACAAAAAGGCCAGTAACTAGCGGGCTGCCCGCGGGCGGCCCGTCGAGGCTTGTTTACGGGCACGGGCAGGGCGGGTCGGATTTTTTTTTCATGGGGCGGGTACGGGCGGCCCGTTTTTCGCCTTTGGCCGGGCGAGGCGGCACGGGCCGAGATATCTGACGGGCCACAATACTCTACTGCATACCTAACATGTTTAACATCAGTCGCCATGTACACTCAAATCCTTAACGCAGTTGCTTACCTATTGTAGCAACCGATTAGGGAGAGATCTGCGAGCATTCTTGTTTGTCGGTTGAATGCCATGTTATTCGAGCAAGCTACAAACTCGCTTAGATTAACCCCTGTCCAGCTTCTCCCCGGGTAACAACTCCCCAGCTCCTAATTGTGGGTAGAACTTTTAGATTTCATAAACCATCCTAAATGCGTATAAATAAGGTTGACTTAAAGCTAAGTACGGCGATACTAAATACTGCGCATGAGAGTTTAACCTCTAGTGATCTTGAGCGACTTTTGATATTAGTAACCTTTTTGACGAATGCCGGAGTAATTGGAGTTATTCTACCACTGAATAGGCACTGTTCTCGAATTGGACGTTTATTTACTTTTATTGAAGGATATGTCCCAGTTGCTATCTTCGTCTTCATTAGTACCTAATAAGCTTTCGATGTAACCTTTACCCAAATGCGACCTTTGTTAACCTCTGATTACCATCGTAAGGGTGACCAAAGGAAAAGCCACCGTTGTTATCTACGTAATCTATGCTTTCGATAGACACCTTGCTCAATTTTGACCTTCATTGAACTTTAGTAACTACTGTGGAGGTCATATGTCTAAAAGGTCTGGTTAAGTTAAATAAGGGCTACTTTAGTTGTCTGGGCGGTTTCCGCCGAAACCGAACGTGTACCGGAAAAAATATTTTCACCATAATTCTTGACACCATGCATAGTATTTTTGTGAACATTTGAAGCAAATCGGTGATCTTAATGCGGTGCCAATTGAAACATTAGAGAAAAACAGACCGATCACACTTAACACAAGTGGACAAATCTTTGACATAGTCCAGTTAATTTGAGACGCTGTTCTGGAGTGCAATTTTCGCCCTTCAAGGAAGTTACGCAGCAAACCAACATTGTAGTAACTGAGTTCTAAAATAAATACTGCTTATGAGGAACTTTAACCTTTACTGACCATGAACCCATAATGCATAAACCGTTGTAACGCATGTAACTATGTAACCAATGACCCTTAGGGGCGAGTTTTGGATCAATTTTCCAAATTGGATAAGGTTAGCATAAAACATGTTTTTTTTTAAACAAAACAAAAAAAACTGGTGTTTATTATTTAAAACACGTTTTTTGTTGTAAAAAAATTGTTTTTTACGTAAGTTTTTTTTAAAATAAAAAACAAAACAATTTTTTATTGTATTAAACGTCTTTTTTAAACAAAAATAAACCAAAGGAAACTGTTTTTTATTGTATCAAACATGATTATTTTATATAAAGAACAAAAAATAGTCATTTTATTAAAATATGCTCAGAAAAAATATATTAACAGTAATACGGGTAGTTACGATCTATGGCTACAAAATACCTATTTATTGTATGCTGCTATGTGCTTGTTTTATATGCAGAAGGTGGTTTTAAACATTACGCACTATATCTGACGATCAATCTCTATCTGCGTCTCTATTCTTCTCTATTCTTGAACTTATTGCATTTATACAGATGGTAAAGATGTGTATCGTGTACATACATGGTAGATTTGTTTATTGTGTTACCAGTTCTGTCTTTGAATATCTATAATTTTCACCAATGCTTTTGATTTTTATTGCAGAGTAATTCGTCCACGGCCGCACTTGTAAATATGTAAACTTGTACATACCCGAAAGGGTGCCACCCGGCCGATAACTGCAACTGGGATTTGGTTTTTTATTATGCCTTGTCCAGTTGTACGTAGCTGCCTGGGTGGTCTAAAGTCTACATACAGTATGAGAAAAGGATGGTGGAGATTGAAGATATCAACACAAGAAATGTTGCAACTATAATTACAGAGTATATCTTCTGACACTTTTACTCACACAAGCACGTGACTAAAGATAGTCCACTTGCCCTCTCCTTTTAAATTCGGTTTGAAAACGAAGAGGTTCCAAGGGAATAAGCAATGGGACGGTTCTACAGAGTAAATGCTGTTCAAGAGAGTCCGACATAGGCCCATATAAGGATCTGGCCGGCGTGACGGTGATTTTTCTTTTACATAGGCTTTTCCCGCCCCTCAATATAACACACTAACATGACTAATGATAAGTGTCATGCATTTTTGGAGTCCGTATAGGCTTAGGTTCCAATTGATATGCAACTTGCATGAGTTGGACAAAGTCCAATTTGGACCTTTTCGTCCACTTCAAAAATCTGAATAGCCATCAAGGCACGAATTTTTTCTAATATTAATATGTACACTAGAGTACTACTACTTAGTACTAAGCTTTGCACCATGTGAGCACTGTCGTATATGAAGTTTATTTTCCGGTGACGATGACATTTTTTTGTTCATTTTTTTTTTAAACTATGATCCAGTGGTGGTGTACCGGTGCCATGGTGTGCGCTATAGTACTACTACTTAGTACTATAATATGCACCACCATAACCCTCAATTTGTTGTCTTTTACGAAAAAAAAATATTTCCGGAGACCAACTTTGGCATTTTTTTGGGGTACTTTACACATGCGCAATGGACCCAACCAAGTGTGTTCTTGGATCAGGGTAGGGTCTAGTATAATGTACGATACATTTTAGGTCGAATGGCCAGTTGGCCCAAAATCGAAATTTTTTGACCTTAACCGGTAAGGTTCTTTTCTAATTCAATAGTGCATTCCAATTTCCGACGCATGGGCATTTATGGGTACCTCTGAAACTATATGTTTGTTACTGTTAAAATCGCGAACAACCACTAATCACCAGAATTTCTGGTGCTGGGGCTACTATTTATATTATAGCTTTCTGTTACAACTACGTTTTCTCAACTACCTATTAATTTTTCAGCTATAATTCACTACTATGAGTCCGTTAGCCGCATTCAACTATTTTATTACACAACTGGCCGTCAAGAAAATTTTTATTGCTAGATGCATAAGTAAATCACAATGTCAAATAGTCGAGGACCTAAACTCTCTAAAACTGATCCACGGATAGCCCTCACGTACCACCACAACTCAGACGGCTCACACGAGAGAAACCAGTCTCTGTCTGTATCTGTACACTTTATTCATGCAGTATCCGATGCTGTTGTGATTCTTTGAAATATTACAGACCTAATTTAAAAACTGATGCTTTTCCTAACTGTTCTTTGTGTAATTTGAGTTTACATATAATATGCGTTCTACGCTTATTCGTAACTTCTAAAGAAGAATTAAAAGTGCTTTGTCAACTGCATGTCTGCAATTTTGCTTCTCAAAATGACTAGAAATATGGTGTAAGGCGTTATTCTTTTATTCTTCTGGGAAGAGTGGTATAGCCTTGGTTATATGATAAGTAAAGTATAAAAAAGCACTTAAAGAGCGAAGACGGTGCCATAAATCCAGGTCTAAACTCTAAACCTTTTCCTTTGGTTGTGTTTGGATATTTGAATGCTTCATTGATCTTTTTTTTTAAAAAGTTATTGTATAATGTGCTTCGCGTAGTAAGAGTTTATATACAAATGGTGCTCGATCTAATTTATATACAATACGCTGTGTATTTTGAGTTTATATATGACCCATGTTCTACTGGAGGGTTGGGATTATTCCCCTATGGAAGTGTACTTCAGCCATTTCTGCGTACGTTTAATAGTGCTGTAGAATAGAACAACACGACGGTACTTGTTTCAAACAAAAACCATGCACATACGTTTGACGCCCGATGGATTCAGAAATAACGTGTTTTTACTGTGGCAGATACTATATAATAATCGCCTTTACGTGAAACGCGCGTCGCTTGTGCTTCTCACTCGAAGCATGACAGCTACAATCTACGTTTATTTTAATATGAAGCTGGCGCTGGTCTCGTGCTTTGTGACAGACAGACGGAGAGACAGACAGGCAGACAGACAGACAAGACCATCCCATAAGACCTTTTGGTCTAAAACCGTGCTAGTTTTCACTCATTATTTCCACTCTCTCACCCTACCCTGCCTCGATTTCTCCTTAAAAAAGTTGATATCACTTTCAATCAGTTATTATCAGCAAACCCCTCGGATAAAAAGTGATACAAATACACTTTTCATCCGCGTGATATTTATCGCTTGATATATACTCGAAACACTGGGCCCAGTGATGTCGGCGGCCCCGAACTCGCTTTCCTAGAGACGATAACGGTCGGATCGGGTTATGACAAGCAAAACGGTACCCGAAGGGGTACCCCTAATTTGGTCCCTCGGGTTTCCTCTCCATGCTCACATGATCGAAAGATCCGGTAAGTGCTAGTATACTATATTTCAGTATAGAATATGGTAAGCGATTTGGGAGAGACTTTTTGATTTAAGAGGGGGAGGAAAAAAAAAATTCGAGGCCCAAAGTTAGCAATTCCAGCTTTCAACGAAAAGGAGGGTACGTTTGCCATTAAAAGGGGGTTACCATAAATTGAACCGGAACGTATAGTTATTTGGAGGAAGCTTACTTCAGCTGTTGCCAATCTATTGTTGCAGTTGTGGCGAGATGCCTTCCAAGTCGCTCCTCGCTGGACGTGACGGAATTCAGATAGGAATCGGTGTATGGGATTTCGAATCATTGTCATATAGAAATATCTGGAAAAAAATACATTCATTTACGTGTTAAGCGTACTGTACAGTATATGGCGGACAAATTACTTAGTATCTGTATCTTGTCACTTGTCACAATAACAAAATCAAAAGATTTTTATGAGAAAGAAAGTTTTAACAGAGGAGTACTGGATTGTAAAATGTACAGCATACGCTCTAACAATACAACGACCTGTCAAACCCTATTTTCAAATCCGAGACCTACTTCATATCAGATAGCCTGAAGATGCCTCGGATTTTAAAGTTGGGCTAAGAGGTCATTATTGTTAGCACGGAGCGCAAAGTGGAAAATCTTGCGTCCCAAACCACAAGTCCGACTCAGATTTTCCCGTACCTTTAGCATGAATAGGCTGATATTTTGACAAAGTGTTCTATGAGCAATAATTTGATTGGTAAGTAAATTATCTGCAAACTATTACCGTCGCTTTATTGGGGAGCCGCGTGATCTGTCTAGCTCAGAGTCGACACAGGCGACGAGCTCTGTCCAGTCCGCGTGAAGGCCGCACGCCCATCCAGTAGAAAACCGACTGAAAAGCCAAGTGTCTGAACTCTGCTTGCCCTCTGCTAGACTCAAATCTGTTTTGAAATTTTGGGATGATTAGTAGCTAATATTTAAATCTTATACCCAAGTGCTTAGGTGCCTTACTTGATGCAGCTGGCTGAGGTCGATTACATTTACATCTTTTCTTGCGTTTCCAGCAGACACAGGGCCGCTCGATTTGGAGGTCCTGAACAATGTGTTTTTCAAAGGACGTCCCCCCAGTTTTCTGAATATGCAACAGCACCAAAACATCAGCTAGAGTTGCATTAAACTTAAGTTTGGACTGAATAATGGCACGATATGGTATCAGTCCCAGAGCGTTGGATTTGAAATGGTATGCCTCCTTCTGACTTGTCAGTCCTCCAGCTCCTCTTAAAGGCTCAGTCCGGTGTTCATCTATGTCCAGAAATACACTTTCCCTGTACCTGGACGGGGAGGCGGAGGGGTAGGGCACAGGGAGCGTCACGCTCGGTAAACTATGCCACGGTAGAAGGTATAATAAGAAAAACAGGGTCCCTCCTCCCACTGCCTGTTCAAATTCGAAAAAGTGAAACATTAGTTATATCAGACCATGCTGAGACGCAATTTAGGACCTATTTTAGGTTTTGACCACTCAAATAAAATAGTTGGCTTAGGGGTCGGAAAATCAAACTGAGATTTTGGGTACTTATTTAGTGGTAGATGGTCGTTCGAAATACAGATTTTTAATTTTTCTAGGTTTACGCCTTGGTCGGGGATGGGCCTCCAAATTGCAACATTTGATTCCTGGTAGGTATACACCGGAATGAAAAAAATTAATTTATGTGCTTACCAATCATCCTGAAACTTTGCGTGAATAATCTTAGGTGCATTATCTCTCTAGGTATTATTCCGTTTTTCGAAAAAGTGGTTTCTTTGATTCCAAAAAAACTAAAACTTAACCAAATAGGCAGATGTGAAACATCAATTTAATCAGGTTTACCCTGGGAGTATTTTAAACATAAAAGAAAACTTCCAGAACCAGTATGCTAAAGAAAACCCGTGTATTTAATTGTTTGCCTACCCAGAAATCATAATCCCTATGCCTCCAAAGGTATAGAAGCCGTTTGTGACCAAGTCGTCCTGAACCCTACCGGTTAAGAGTTTTTTTCTTTGATTTCTGGCCCACTCTTTTTTTTTCAAAGAATCATAGCCTGGGGAACATGGATTCTAGCGCCCATGAAGTTTCGATCATGTATGTGTGGACCGGAAGGTGGATTGGCGGGGGCCCGAAGGTGCCCCCCAAGAAAGTCGTCTTTTAACCCCGTTGGCCAATCCAGTCATCTGAAACCTCATTTTGTAGGTATGCATAAGGGATCTTCAAACCCAGTCTAAACTTTTCGATAAACAGCCGCAGGTTGGAAATATTGAGCGCCAAAGTTGGAATATTTCCACTTTTTTAACTTTAAAAAATTCTTGCATACCAATAGGCGGACAATGTCTGTGATCTTAATGTTCTGAAGTCACAAATGTTCCGACTTCAAGAAAATTGTTGTATCAAGACGTTCTTGCGCGTGCGCGGAAGGGCGACCCTTCCGGCGTGGCTATATTATATTCAAATCTACGCATGCGCAAGAACGTCTTGATTCAACGATTTTCATAAAGTCCGAACTTTTGTGACTTCAAAACATATTAAGTTCACCGGCTGGGCCTGCGCCTTTACATGCAAGACTTTTTAAAAGTTAATAAACTGGAAATATTTAAACTTTGGCACGCAATATTTCCCGCCAGGGGCGGCATTTCGAAGAATCTAAACTCGTTCTCAAGACTTCTTAAGTAGACCTGCAAAATAAGGTGTCACATGACCAGATAGGTAGTCAGAAAAAAAATTCAGTCCATGGGTCGCCTCTCCGCGCATTCGTGACTTTAGAACATTAAGTTCACAGGCTGGGCCCGCGCCATGGTTTTCAAGAATTTTTCAAAGTTCAAAAAAGTGGAAATATTCCAACTTTGGCGCACTTTCATTTTGATTATCCGACGCCCAAGCCAACCTTTTATAAGAGCGAAGCTCTTTTATGTGATCCACTTTTCTGTCTGTCTGTCCGCCTCTGTCGGGCTTATAACTCAAGAACCACTTATCCGATTTCAAAACTGTTTTTACCAAACGATTCCTAATTTTTACCCACAGCTCAACGTCGGGTCAAAGTACCATATACCGTTATAAAGGTTAAGGTCACCCTATGACGCAACACGCGTTGCCCTGATTTAGAAATGGTTTTCACCGATCGATTTTTCCTAATGCCATTGTGCTAAATACGCCTGGTCAAAGGCCATGTGCTTTCAAATGCCCATAACTTAAGAGCCAGTCGACCGATCTTAAAACGGTTTTCGCCAATGGATTGATACGAATGGTGTGGTATGTATAACGTATCATTTTAAATCGCTTGGGTCAAAGGTCAAGGTCAACCTCCAATCTACTCAACAAGCTTTCCACCAGCTTCTAAAACGGTTTCAGTAATTAATATTTCATTACGTCAAGGTAATAAAGTCCACATGTCAAAGGTCAAGGTCTGCAGCGTTTAAGTGTCTAAAACTGAAGAACCAATGGACCGATTTAAAACCGGTTTCACCAAATAATTCCTGATAATGGCGCTGCTTAGCGGATTTAAGGTCAAGGCCATAGTGTAGATATATGTAGTTTGTGACGTCACATATGATCACATATCACACTCCGCTCTTTGGCTATGCCCGTTACAACGGTTTATTTATTTGAGTGATCGAAAACTAGAACAGGTACCTACTAGTGATTCAGTCCCCGGGGAATTTCGAAATTTTCAGAATTCCCGGGGACCCCGAAGAAAAAATTAGGTAAAATGGCACCAAAAGCTAAAAAATTAAGCCAAAATGGGTGGATTTTGGAACTGGAGTTAACTTGACACTAAGGTAATTTAACTTAACGTCATTTTATGACGCAAAATCGCAACGAACCAGCTTAATTATATTGCTTGAAAATTATTCAACCCCATAAGCTGCATTTAAAACCACCGATTGACTGTCGATTTGATGTAAATTGTGGACTTTAACTTGTCAAACGCCAAAGTGTAAAGCAAAAGCATATGGCACTGTATGTATGGTGGAATGCCATTCAGATGGATTTGGTTAAAACTTAGTATAATTATAGAACATCCTGAACAATGTTTACATAGATCTGAAAGCTGCATCTCGACTCCTTGACCCCCTACGGGTCACTTGACTCGAATGTCACATTCGGAAATGATGCGTTCAGGATGGATTTAGCTGGAACTTGCATAGGTATACTTACAGATCCTGACCTCCTTAACAATGTTTAAATGAACGTCAAAGCCGTGTCACTTCCTGGTCACTAAACTCTCACCGGGTAAATCAGGTATTTGACCGGTAGAGGGTCAAGAAGGTGAACTACGGCTTAAACGTCCATTTAAACATTATTAGGGAGGTCAATATCAGTAAACGTAATAAGTTTCAGCCAACTCGATCTGGATAGCATTTTTCCCCATGTTAACTTTGAGTGACCCGTAGAGTGTCATGGAGTCTAGTACGGCATTGAGGTACCTACAGTAAACCATTGTTCACGATTCACGATGTCTAGATCTATAACTATACCTACATCAATTATATGTACTTACCAAGTTTTAACCAATTTAATCTGAATGGCCTTTCACTGTACATGCAGTGGTATATCCTTTTGCCTTTACGAAAATGTTTTGTTTCTGGTGCTGGTTTTTCATTGCATTTAATTAAAAACTAATTTATAAAAAACGGGAGAATCCCCGGGGTCAAAATATTTCCGGGGGTTCGTTGAGGTCTAAAGTAGGAAGGGAACTGCATCACTAGTACCAACTGAATTATGAGATTGAAGCCGTCATGAATAGCAGAATGTTGACTTACGACTGCGGAGGGAACTTTCATAGCACCCATGCCGTCCTCTTCTCATTACTTCTTTAGTTCCTAATTATCTCAGATTCATGACTTAACTGAGTCATGAGGACAAGAGCTACAGCGACCTTGATTAAAAATATTGGCTCTTGACGTTGTCAAGGACTTAACTGAATAAATAATAACCCAGGATTCAGTTGTACTTGTACTGATTATGTATGTGTATAGAGCTGCCTTGGGTTCCATTATAGCTGCAATCCTATTTCAGGAAATGGCGAACCTTGACCTAACCTACCCGGAATCAACTATTCTCATCCGGCCTAAAGGTTGACCTCCAATAAATATAATTATGCGTAATATAGCTGCAAAGTTCTGGGCACGTAACCTGACTTAATAATAGATGACTTATTCATTCTCACTACGTATCACGTTTCTGCGTATCTGACCTCCAACTTCAGCCGCTGTTCAACTGATTCGATTACAATTAGCTGATTTTGATATACTGCACCCCACTTGCAACTTCGCCGGGGCAAGCTGGGAATTATTGAAATCAAAAATTCCGTAAAATCAAGCCCGACTTCTACTAACTTGAATTGTAAGTTCTAACGGACTGTGGAGGTTGACCCTGGAGTCATATTTACTTCAATTGAGACCAATTCGTCGTCTACTCTGAGGACTAGAACTTAACTTAATTCAATTAATTGTTGACTCAAAGTTTTGAAAGTGGGGAACGGAGTGGAAGACGTGCCCTGTGTTGATATGAAACATATCGGAGTATCCCACCTTTCACGCAGGCTATAGCTATAGCTATAGCCGAAGAAGAGGAAAGACCCAATCCCTCCTGTAGGCATGTAAAGGCAGGTGCATGTGCATGGCAATGGAATAACAACGGAACGTTTAATGCTGCGCCGGCAGAATATACAGTGAGGTTTTTAAAGTGGTACGGTCCGCCGGATTTAATTTTTTCAGTCCACATAACCTCGTGCTAAATCAGGTTCATACACGTTCGGGGTAGCCCGACTCCTTTCCTTAATGATAATGAGAAAGGGAACGGGGCTACCTGAAACTTGAAACGTGTATGAACCTGATTTAGCACGAGGTTATGTGGACTGATAAAATTAAATCCGGCGGACCGTACCACTTTGAAAACCTCACTGTATATTAGAAATTAGATATAATTTTTTCTACTCAAAATAAGTTAATTTAAAACAAAATCTCCGTATACGTCAAATGAGGCAAAAGTGTACATTTCCTCGTCGTTGAACTTTGAACAAATTACACTTATGGGCTATCCATAAACGACGTCGCCAAAAAAGGGGGGTGGGGGATCGGCCAATGCGACGAAAAGCGATGCTACGGGGGGTGGGGGTGACAGCGCTTGCGACGTCGCCTTTAATCGTTAATTAAATACGTTGAAATTATGAATCAA
>JAQFZY010001532.1:0-15106 GCA_034696285.1 Hypogastrura burkilli | reverse complement strand
CGAATCAGTGTCACCTAAGTAAGCTGCCATATTGCTAATTTAAATGTTTCTTATTAACAAATTATTAACACTTCAGTCGCACGTCCTTTCTCTTTATCCAAGTTTACCTTTTTCCTTCTGCTTCTGTTTTTCTCTTTTACTTCTTCACACCAACAGGATCTGCACTTCCCGCTCCATTCTACGAATATACATACCAGGAAATATACCTATGAACGGTACGCAGAAACAAGGTCCCAGGTCCCCAGGATTCTTTTCCTGAAGCCAATTCGACGCTGACTAATTCGTAGACTAATTGCCGCAGACCGCAGACCAGAAGTATAAATGGCTAATTCGCAGACTAGTTGTCGCAGACCGCAGACCGGAGGTATAAATGATTATTTTGCAGACTAATTCTCGCACACCACAGGCCGGAAGTATGATATCCTCAGAAGAGTGTGGACATGAATACACAGACCAGGCTATAACCATCTCATCTCATGAACGATTATTTATTTGCATGCCAAAATGTAAACTTTAAACATTTATACGGCTATAATCTAACTATTATAAAATTATGACAGACTCTGAGGTCATGAATGCTCTCCTGGCCGCATTTTTCAACTTGCACTTACAAAACTCAGCGCACGAAAAGTTATGACCTCAACATAGCCAGTTCGTTCCAGCGTGTGTACGTGGGTAGTTATTGGCTGGACCTCTTATGTCCAGTCGCAGACTGAGGTCTCTTATGTGTTGTCGCCTGTCGCAGACTCAGGCCTTTTATGTTGTCGCCTTTCGCAGACTGAGGCCTCTTGTGTTGTCTCCTGTCGCAGCCTGAGACCTCATATGTGTTGTCTCCTGTCGCAGCCTGAGGCCTCATATGTGTTGTCTCCTGTCGCAGACTGAAGGCCTCTTATGTGTTCTCCTGTCGCAAACTGAGGCCTCTTATGTGTTGTCTCCTGTCGCAGACTGAGGCCCTTTATATTTTGTATCCTGTCGTGTTGTATCCTGTCTCAGACTGAGGCCTCTTATGTGTTGTCTTCTGTCTCAGACTGAGGCCTCTTATGTGTTGTCTTCTGTCCCAGACTGAGGCCTCTTATGTGTTGTCTCCTGTCCCAGACTGAGGCCTGCTCTTATGTGTTGTCTCCTGTCCCAGACTGAGGCCTCTTATGTGTTGTCGCAGGCGTGTACCTCTTATTTCCTGTAGCACATTGGCTCCGCATGTCCTATCGCAGACTGGATCCTCATGCGCTGTCACAGACTGCGACCTCTTATGTCCTGTCACGGACTGGATCCCTAATGTCCTGTCGCAGCCTAAGCCAGATGCATAACGAGTTAACGTATAAGACATCCCTCTGGTTGCGGATGGCCCATTTTTACTTCCGCTCTGCGACAACCAGGCTGCGAATTCTGCATTTTACTTACGGTCTGCGGTCTGCGACAACCACTCTGCGAATTAGGCATATTGCTTCTGGTCTGCGGTCTGCGACAACTGGTCTGCGAATTAGTCACACCCAGCCAATTCTAATGAAAACAGGTTCAAGTTCATGTATACGGCAGTGAATTTCTAAGATAATAAATGCATGCTAATACCTTCAATAGTTTCACGCATAAATGAATAGATAGTCGTCTTTATTACTCTCTAATATATACTCGTATTTTTTAAATTACTACTTTAGATTTCAAATTTTGACGTTTGGTCAAGCACAGGTACATTGATTGGATCACAGATCTAACGATTACTACATAGGAAGTAGATAGAGAGCGACTGCTATACAGGTGGACAGACTTATTCCTATAAAGTGCGAAAAATGTTTGGAACAATAACAGAATGTTCTGTTCACAGTTCTCAAAGGAAACGTTTCCATCAGTCTCCCCGTTTCCGGGCTCGTCTTATCTAGCTGGGTATTACTTCAACGGATCTAGGAACTACGTCAACTTTTGGTCTCACGTCCATGTCATCCCTCTGCCTACTCGCAAACTTTACAAAAATCTATGGACAAATGTACAAGGGACTATTGTTTAAAGACCAAATTACAATTAGGGGTATTGGTATTGTTATACACGCAAATAGTACACTTACATCATCCAAAGTCGTTTGAGACACAGAAAAGTCCTCAATCACGCCTAAAGCCTTAGCACTGCACATCACGTCAAAGATCTCACCGAGCTTGACCTTGTCTTGAATTATATTAAACTTAAGTTGTGAGCAGTGCACATCATCCAGTTTTGCTGACGGCAAGTCAGTACTGACGCTCCTTATAAAGTCTTCCTGCTGAATTGGGTCACACCGTACGGTGAGCATGTATCCAGTTCCAAATCTGAACAAGCACACGAATTATTGGTTAACGCAGAAATGTACGCTATTCGATGCATGAAGCCAATTTTATTGTCTATCCGGTTTTAATGCTAATTCAAAACATTATGCACACCTGTTTTTTAAATGCTGGAGACTCCCAAGGCAAGTAAACTTTCCATTCACCATAATGGCGAGCCGAGTACAAAGAGCTTCGCACTCCTCCATTGAGTGTGATGTTAGAACAACAGACTTGCCCATGTGAGTAATTTGAAGAATCAGTTTCCATAATTGACGTCTAGCACCCGGGTCCATTCCACTCGTTGGTTCGTCCTGTTTAGCAAAATCTCAAACTTATAACGTTCTCCGGAACACTATTTCTTTTATGTAAGATATCAGTACAGCATCATACCAAAAATACAAGGTCAGGATTTCCGATAAGAGCAATAGCAGTTGAAACCTTACGCTTATTCCCACCGGAATAAGTTCCGCAGCGTTTGTCACTGTATCTTTTCAGGCCCAAAGAGTTGACGAGTTGTATCGCAGTCTAAAGATCCGAAATAGATTTTCATTTCAGAACAGTCGATAGTATTGACAGCGCAGTCTCACTATATTTGTACCTTTTGGACTTCAGCTTTAGTTAAGCCCCTCAGCCTTCCGTACAATTCCAATTGTTCGTAAGCATTAAGGAGAGGATCAATCCCATCCTCTTGAGGACAGTATCCATAATGCTTTCTTGCTTCATCCAAGTTCGTCTCGATGTCCAAATCCATGATTTCAGCCCTTCCGCTTGTTATTCTGGAGTCTCCAGTAAGCATCTAACGTAAGGAAAAACCTGGTACAGGTCGATTTTCAAAGGTCCACCTTTGCTATAATAAAATCACTGTTATAAAGAACCTTAAACGTTGTGCTCTTTCCAGCCCCATTCACACCAAGTAGCCCAAAACACTCCCCAGGCTCAACAGCAAAACACAAATTATTAACTGCCGGTGTCTTCTTTCCATGGTAAATCTGCATTTAAACAAGCGTTCATTAATACCCGTCCTGTCCCGTCCCTCCGCAATAAGTACTGAATTCCCAAATAACCTTGAACAAGCACTCTGCACGGAGAGTAGCGTTTGGTATAGAATGATGTATAACACGCTCAATTTCACGCTTCACATCTTCATCGTCTTCCTCCGCACCTAGCCTTGCTTTTTCCGCCTGCATTCAAACAGACGTCAAATTATCCAATCCAGCATGTAACGAATTACAGACCACAAAACTTACGTATTGCCGTTTTTTAGCCATGCTCATTTTACAACAGAGCAAATAACACCACTGTCTGTACTCGATGGTTAGGTTGAATACGAAGAAAGTAATGCCGTGTATTCCTAGGCAAGTCAACATTTTTCCTAATACTTGCCACTCAAAACGGTTGCGAACATACGTATCCATTGCTACGGTTGAAATACGGAACACATTACATTAGTACTGATGCGAGCTTTTATACGTCATTTTCTGCGCCTAACCGGCTTAACTCACAGATTTTTCCAAATGCAGTGGCTTCTACGTGGAGCTTGACAAGCTCAATTAGGCCTCTGCCAAGACAGTAGTGTGGAAAGACAAGAAATACGTCTTGCAACACTAGCCCAATCTTTTTCAGCTCCTATGTCACACAACGCCATCAAACTTTAGACACACAATAGGCAGTTGTAATTTGTTAAATTACGGTAAATAGCTCTTTATATCTTTACTTCGTCACCAAGTTGATCCAAAACGAACGTAGACACTGTGGTTATTACCCCAATGAAGAGATTTGCACATGCTAAAACGACGAAGGCCGTACTTGGCACGCTGAACATGAAGCTTGCTGGATACATCAGGGGTATGCTTGCAAAACTTTACACAAAAAAGAAACAGTTACAGGATGTATCAGCAATTACAAGATAATGCAAAATTCAAAACACAAAGTGGGAATAATACTTTCCTTACCCATACAAAACTAAGAGAGAAATGAACGCAGCAGCAGAATCCTTCCCAATATACGCGTTTGCATCGAACGCCACAAAGAGGCAGACACAGAGAAGAGCAGAGAAGAGATACTTGACCTGTTAATACATAGAAAACTTGCCCATGATAGAAGCTCTCTGTGTAATGGTAAGCTATAAGGTCAAATCCAGGTTCTGCTCATATATATGTCTGTAAGTGTAAGTATCAAACTTACAAAATCAAAAGTGAAGTTTGAAAACCAATAGGTTATGGGCTTAACCCCGGACACCAAGTGTAAATGCTTAGCCCCCGACTTCCGCTCTTCGATGAGATAGACTGTAAACGACGCCGGCACGAAACTCAAGGCGAAGATGATGCAAATGGCATGGATAACTCCAAGCGCAGCAGTTTTTCTGTTTCAAGTTTAATTACAAGTGCAGACTCTACTAATTAGACCACTTATTTTGAATTCCTTACATGGATTCCTTTTTCTGCTGTTCAGCTGTCAAGTTCAAGGGATGAGTGTATATTGTGATTCCATACTGGTCCTTTTCCGTTGTGACATTTTGGACACTTTGCCGTAGAATCATGTTGTTCAGTGCATTCAAATAAGCAACAGAGGATACCCAACCCCGATTTTCAAACCACACCTGTAATTAGGCACCATTTTAGAAATACACAATATGTTGAAAAAATCTGTGTCTAATAGGCTTTCGGTTTACCTTGTAAAATTCCTTTATCACTGGCTTAGGTTGTCGCACGTAACTCTTCATAGACGTGAATTTGTCCAGCAGAGACACATACTCCGTCAAGGTGATGTCTTCTGGAGCTCTTAGTAACATTTCGTAACCACCATATCTTTTGGACTCATATTTGAAGTAGGTCCGGCTTATCCATTCGGGTAAGTTGTACTTACTTACGTCTAGGATGTAGTCCCTTGACGGCGTCTGTAACAATGATAACATTAGTAATGAAACAATAACATCGTCAACATTAGCATCGATGGCGTAGCATCAATAAGCCGTATGGTGTAGTTTGGTAATTTCTTATGAACCTTAAATCTGGGTGGAACTACTTTCTCTACATCGTCCTCACATAACTGCGCCCCAGAGTCACAGCTACAGGTTCCTAAGATTGGTTTGGCAAGGGATATACGGGCTCTATTAAACCTTTGAACAGCCGAACTTGACCACTCCTTTGGATGACACACCATTCTGCAATATAAAATAGTAGTGTTTAGGTTTGTTTAGAAAGCCATGTGCTTTTGAGAGTGAGGAACGTACGGGTCTTTTTTCATGGAATCCCGAGTGCAGGTAGTGCCGGGCCCTACAGGACCGATCAGCTCGTCGATTGTCTTCCCAAACGTACCATTCAATATTTTCGGAGCAGAAAAGAAAATATTGTTTGGCGGCTTGTAGGTTTCGTAGGTCATTTCTCGTACCGCCTCATTTTCCGGGGGTGGCAGAATCAACGTGAAAGTCAGGGTTAGAGCAATGAAGAGGGCCGGCAGGATTATCTAAGAAAATACGGAGAACGTCTATATAACCTATAGCCAACCTTTTGACATCTCTGACAACGTAAACTCTGTACAAAATTCCGGTTATTCTCTCCAAAACTTACCTCGAAAAATATTGACTTTTTATTCCGGTTTGAATTTCTAAACCTTTTCAGAATGATGATCCAAGCCTGCATAAGCGGATAAGGTCTTAAGACTCGCTTCGTTCCAAACATGTCATGTTCACTCTTGACTACTGGCAGAAGTGTCTCTCCTGTTCCCTCCGGCTCCGTCTCACTCAAATCCGTATCATCGACGTCAATGGTCAGCGTGCCCGAGTAGTCCACCCTGCTATATGCACTAAGGGAAGGGTTTGTAACAGTATCAGCCCCAGGCTCACCCTGATCTCGTGGAGCGACAACAATCACGCGTGGAACGTCTTGAACTTCACAGTTTTTCTTCTTCTTCTTCCTCATGCTTGCCCTCATTCTCCAGACGGCAGACCAGAGTCGCCTTGTGTAGCAATATCCATGACACGTCGAAGAGGCTTCCTTTGTGTCCCCGGCATTGTTATCCAAATCCTCAACAGTGATTTGCAGAAAAACGTCTTCTAGTGTTGTGTCGGAAATGCCATAGCTTGAAATTTTTAAATTCTCCAAGCTGTCGTCAATGTCTTGAAAGAGAGTTGGGAATGCATTTATGGTGGAATACGGGAGCAAAAAGACAACGTCAGATCCCACGTCGTCAATAAGTACAGCCTCAGGAATACGAAGCTGGACAAAACTCTTGTACAGGTCCGTAAGTCTTGCGGAGTTGGTCGAAAAAGGTTTATGAATTGTGTCACCAGTGATAGTTGATGCTACGTCACCGGCCTTGGGTACAGCTACTTTTCCAGTAGGTGGGACAGTTGCTTCAGCATGCATACCTCCAGTTTTCTCCTTTGGGACTAGTGGAGTTAACGGAGCTACCGTAATGTCCGCCGGAATGATATTATTGAGGAGAAAGTCATCAGTGGGACCCTGCTCCTTCTTTACCATACGAAAGGAGTAGCCTTGGCCAAAATGTGACTTGAGGAACAGACTGGACCCACAGGCTTTAAGTTTCCCTTGCGAAATTATGGCAATTCGGTCACCTAGCAAGTCTGCCTCATCCATAAAATGCGTTGTCAGAATTATAGTTCGACCTTCTTTGTATTTAAGTAGGAGCTCCCAAATGGATCTGCGAGAGTACGGATCAACCCCGCTCGTTGGCTCGTCCAAAAACACAGTTCTGAAATAATTTTTTTAAACATTAACTTTTACGCTTAAATGAAATCAACCGTCACAATGGCTAACCATTTGATGTTCGAGCTCACTTTGACCCACCAACGAAGGCAATTGCGACGGAGAGTTTCCTTTTCATTCCGCCAGAGAGATTGCTTGGAAAGTCTTTCTTCTTATGTGGGATCCCAAGGTCAAATAGCATTTGGTCCATTTCCTCCTTCATGATATCCCCTTTGCCCTTCAGGCCGGCGTAAAAGAGCATGTGTTCCTCAACGGTGAGTCGGTCAAACAAGACGTTGAATTGAGGGCAAACACCCAAATCCTAAAAATAAGAAAATTGTCCTTATAGCTGCAAAATAGTTCAACCCTGGGAGAGCGGTAGCATGTTTGAACAAGGGATGATCATACTTTCCGAATACTATCAATTTCTGTCCGAATGTCCCTTCCATAGATTTTAGCAGTTCCAGATGTTGGAGGGAAAAGACCAGTGAGGATAGAGCTTTGGATTGAACAAAAAATATAGATTATAGACGTAAGATTAAGTGATTCGTAATTATGAAACTCACATGGTGGTAGTCTTTCCAGCTCCATTATGTCCTAAGAAGGATGTTATTTGGCCCTCGTAAAAGGCCAAATTGAGGTTCTTTAGTGCCACACGCCCATTCGGATATACTTTACTCAGATTCCGCACTGAAACTCCACACTTGGTATCTTCTGGCTCGGGCTCCAGTATTGGAACTGATGGGACAAAAACTTGGATTTTACTAGAACTTAACAAAGAAGGGCAGATGTATATTTCGTACACTCACCATCTGCATCTGTCGTGTCCCCGATTGGAAGGAAATTCTCATAGGAGTCATTGGCGAGCCTGTCTCCCAATGATCTACTCCTCCAAAAGGACTTTTGAAACATGAAGTACCAAGGCTTAGGGACCCCAGAGGACCCTGTGAAAATTGAACAAACGTAACCACTCTGTAGTATCCGTAAGCCTGTTGAGAAATTCATTCGAGGCAACGTCGTACCAGGAAATACAGCCTCAATATACAGAGTCAGCATCAAATACACGAAACTGTCAAATATTAGCATTAAGAGGCAGTAGCTAAGATTGAAGTCGTCATCTGGCAAGGTCTTCATTGTTATCCTATCCCACTGGGCGCCGATTCCGTCTTCCTCAAGTCGAGCCAAATATGTGCAACCAAATCCAAATGCAACATTGGAAAGTAAGCACTGGAAATAGAAAACAGTTCGATAAGTAACCCCGAATATAGAATGAACTATTCATTGAGTGTGAATTTCATGCTCCATGGCCATTCACGGGTCGGGTAGGTGAAAGTTACTTACGCTGGAAAGCATGTGGTACCACGTGAGCCGGTCCTCCCATATCAGCATGAAGTTATACGGCAAGTATGTTACGAAAAAAAGGATTCCACCTGAAAATGTTCATGGTTAACAAAAACAGTTAAAAATAATAATCTGGAGCACAAAACAACTGCTTTTATAGTAATGAAAGTAACGTACCGGCTGCCGCCGCCGAATTCGCTCGATTAAAGAACGTTGAGATGAAAAAACTGAAGCAGATCGTTGCAATCGAAAACGTAATCATGAGAAAGATGATCAGAGTTATGTCTGAATGCTCAACTATCTTCCCATACTGCAATGAGGGTTGATTAGACAGTTAACCCATACGCTAAAGATAATGGCAGTAATTGATTATATTGTGAAACCTTCAGAATTAAAGACAAGATAATTGACGACACGCTCATCACGGCAAAGTTGTCCAGGAACCAAGCGGTCCAAATGACTGAGTTCCCACATCCCATCACCTTCATAACTTCCTTAAGCCGAAACTCCTTTTCAAGTACAACGGACTTAACTATCATGGCCGAAGCGTATACCCAGGACAGTACCATAAAGAGAGGAAACGTGTTGGAGATTGCGCGAATGAACCTGATTTAGTTAAAACTCGGGTTGAAGAAGTACACTTTCAATGCACAATTTCTTTATATGAAAACTTACTGATCATAAATGTGACATGGGAATGGGAATTGCTGCAAGAGGAACCCCATTCCGGTCAAAGGGACTCCAGTCGTCTCTTCCACAAAACTATGGTCGATCATTTCTTGCAAGTAGATGAATCCGTTCGTGAGATATTTGAGGTCAATTGTTGGTCTTCGTCGTGGAGTCTTCCTGGTGAGCCTATCACGAGTAAACCGAGTTCCGTCGACCTTATCACTGTCCATTCTGAGAACCCAAAACGAAATTGCTTAGAGCAACAAAGTAAATCAAGTATAACCTGTATTTAACAATATATTCTTATACTTAATATTGTACCAGATACTGTACTTCGTCCAAAACTCCCTATCTCTAAAACACAGGGCTTGTTAAAATTGGCACAAACCAACGTAAGACCATGGGGTCCACGGCACTAGAGACTAGACTCAAGTTTTTGCGTAGATTCTAAAAATTGAATGAGCGTATGTGGCAAATTACTCCTTGACCCCTTCCCGGGCGGCCAAAGTGGGCGGAAAGCGATATTTTGTCAAAATTTCCATAACTAGGGCATATTCAAATTTTCGTCTGCACCTCAGGATCACATATATGGAGGCAAAGCGTGATTTGACACACCCGTGACCCCCAATTACTCAATCTCGGTGACCCCAAACGGTCAACCAGGGTCACCCAGACTCGAGCATGGAATACGACATACCAAATTGACCATCAGTACATAGGGAATGTGACTATATGGCTAGACCCGACATTGACCCCGGAAGGTCACCTGGGGTCGCCCCGACCACACCATGGCATGCGACATATCAAAATGATCGTTCGTCGTTTGGGAGCATGAATTCATGTGACAAACCAGTTATACGGCTTACGGGTGATCCCGTGGACCTGGGGTGACCCGCAAGGGTCGCTTAAGATCAACTTTAGCTGGCATTGGTTTCGGATGCCTCAGGCCACTTAGGACCATACGCTAGGAACACTTTTTTGGTATTGGCCTTTGGGGTCATGTGGTGACTGGTGACCTCGAAGCAGCCACGGGGTAAACTTAAGTTAGCAACGGTTTCGGATGCATTAAAGTACACCTAATCTATCTCTTGCAAAACTTCTTTTTTAATTCGTTTAATTGGTGAGAAATCTAAATACAGTATCAAAAATTGTGATTCGTTTCACGGTAGTGATAGTGATGTCCGTCATTTCGTCATTCCGTGTGGCACTGGCACGTAGGGCGACACGCAAAAGCTCGTCAGAGAGCTTTTCACTAATGATTTGTTTCACTGTTGTGATTCGTTTCAAGGGTGTGATTCGTCATACCGTATTGCACGTAGGGCGATACGCAACAATTTGCAGGGCACTTCTTTCCAATTTATGATATTTGCTTACTCACCGAATTTTATATTTGAGATGACGAGGGGCTGACCCATCCTCTGGTAAGTCCAGGAATATCACAACAGCCCATAAGTTATTATCCCCCAATAGTCCCATGCCTTCCTTTACGGCCTCTTCCTCAGTACGAAATGGTTCAGAATCATTGGTAACACTCCGCTTCCCACGAGAGGACTTGGCTGAAACGTGCTGCTTGTACGGGGTTGACTTGTTGTACCGGACGCACTACGAAAACATTTACAAACGATGTAGCCCGCCGCAACATAATTAAGGTTGCAACAAATGCAATACAGGCTAATTTTTCGTACACTTAGAACTTCTGACTCGAGTTCATAATTAAAGTCCAGGTTCCCAAGGAGGGCATACGTTTGATTTAAATCCAGATATTTAAAACTTTCCAAAACGTCTAACAATGGTTTCATTTCGGACTCAGGCATTTGTTTTGCCATAAATTGTTTCAGCAATTCCAATGAACCGGGTTGTTTCAACCTATCCTGTGAGAGTAAATATGTTGAACACGAGGATAAGTACTTAATTCTCTAAAGTCGTCGATTAAAATAACTGTTATTCACCTGAGCCATTACTAGATCTTCCTGGCGAAAATTGAACCAGTTCCTTACTCGGTGAAATGTCGATAACGCCGCATTAAACGTAGTAAACAAGTCGTGCAATTGGTAGAACCTTGCATCAACTTTCTTCATCAAAGAGTCAGTAAAGTCCGTTTGAGGATAGTATAATATTTTACCTCTGAAAAAAATAGGCTCATATTAATATGCAAAATGATTAGCGAGGGCTGACTAATGTCGACTATGCCATACCCATACCTGATAAATGGTTTGATTTGTTTCCATAAGAGACTTGTAAACGGTCTTAGTTCAAGCTGTTCAAAAATCTGATTGCAAAGAGCACTGACTTCATGATCTGGACGATAAGGCTTCTTGTTCTTCCAGTCACGTAAGCGATCTCGAAGAGTGTCGTACCTACAGTTCCATGTTCCACAATTTCAAACTATTATAATAACCATTTCTTTACTCAAGAACGTAGCTCAAGCCAGTTCTTACGAGTCTGTATTTTCGCTGCCGATCCCAAATACACTTGCGTTTGGATTGACGCTTATCCCACAAAATGTTCTGTAGAGTAGCCTCGTTCCCGCGGCAAATCCAGCAGCACCATTATCATTCCTATTATCCTTATCGTCCTTATCGCCTTTTCCTGGGGTGGATGTGGTTGCATTATTGTTCTCGAACAAATCTTCAAAGCTGATCATGAATTCTCGAACGATTCTTTTGAATCAAGAAAAATTAACTTTAGAATCAATAAGCGCTGCATTTGCTATATGGATCTGGATCTATGACTAGCGTAGGAAGTACCTGGCGAGATCAAATAATTTTTTCTTTGTCCTTCCGTCGTAACTGGCTATGTCTGGTAGGATACCCAGTGAATCTGTTTCCAATGACTGTAGAATCTAAAGTCAATGAAGTCGTCCATGTTTATATATCCCACACAGTGTCAAACTACTAACTTTAGTATTAAGCTCACAAATGTACATACAAGTCCAAAGCTTACCTTTCCTGCCAATCCATCTCTATCAAGGTAGTTCCACAGAATAGCGCCCATCGGAAACAAGTCTGCGCGGCTGCTACTACATAATGCGGTGAACAACTCATCACTCTTGAACGTAACAAGCTTATAACTAGCTTTTGTATCACAGGTCCCCGTCGTAAGGTCATCGTACATCTTTTTGTAGGAGACCTGGGAAAAGTATAAAAACAAAAGTTTACACATCCGGTGGGTCCGATTTCAGATCTCAGTAAAATATTAGAAATTAGTTAGACACATGCTTTATAAATATTTCAAATACCTTATCAAACTGGTCTAAATGGATTTCAGAATCGAGTAGGTCATTTACGAGTTCCTCACTAAAGGTGCTATACGATGTGATTATCGACACAATGTTGTCTCTTGTCACTTTGGGTTTCAACAAGTCCTCGACTTTAATCGTTCCTGTAAAGGTAAAAATAACGAATCAGAAAATCCTAATTTTGCCATACACAGGATATTGCTATTAGGTACTTTACCCATGCCCTTAACAATCTCTGTCATTTGTGCCCCTTGGGCTATGTGCAATCCTTTCTTTATATCCAACCACATCTTTTGAAGAGTTTCCACGCCTTCGGGCCTTTCAAGAATGTCGATGAGCAATGGACTTGTATCCCTCATAAAGACCGGCAATCTAAAATTTAAAGAATTATCATTTTATTCTTACAAAGGTCTGCTTGAAAGAACAGTTTGTCTAATTAATGATTTAAAAATAATCTTGGCCACTGATAATTTGGGAACAAGCTCTATTTTTCAATGTTTCCTCTTCTGTTCCTGTAGTTGTAGGGGTTATGATACATTTTTTCACAAAATAATCACCCAAACTCGTTGGTAGCATAGTCCAAAACCCTAGGGCGCGGGGAGGTATAAATGGAGTTTCGCTGGGCGGTATCGGACACTACAAATATACAATACAGTGTCCTGTACGCCAGTGTCTTGGGCATCAAACACTTTCAAGTTTCCTTATCCATCGCTTTTGGGGCATCAGACACTCTCTCTACCAGCTATCAGCTATCAGCTATCCCTATTTTTTTTCCTCTTCCCATTTATTGCGACCCGACCCTCCTCAAGAGGTCGGGTCGGCTTTAAGCGCGCAGGGGTGTATACGGTAATTCTCGGATTACAGGATTTCGGACTATGGTTACTTCTGTAATCATCTAAACGATGATGGTGGGGAAGCTTCTGACATCTAGATTCTGAAATCTAGAAACTGATTGAGGTTTGGCTAAATGCGCTCGAATCCAAGGTCCCAAGTCGTCTGAAAAATGCTAACATTGAACGGAAATCGGAAACTGCTCGGGCTCCCCCATGGTAAACGAGCTTTCAGGCGTTGAGCCAATTTGTAAATATTAAACTCAAATTAGTACATATGGCCAAAATCCTTTTTCTAATTAATACATCCCAAATCCCCTCTCCTTTAACTTACGCCGCCTTGTCCCACATTTTTCCACCATCATCTTCAGCATACATAATATTTCCATCACTACCTCTTTCCGTGCTAGAAAAACAAGTATTGTTGAGGCCGCAGAGATAGTTTTGTAGAAACTTAAAACCCCCGATGGACGGTAATGCTTTTTCCATCACATGACCTGCTCAAAAAATTTGATAGGATTGCAAATAAAATGTATTGGCTTTTGAATGCTGTATTATTAGAATAACTTACATGCCGGCTTTTTTAGTTTTAATCCTCTTGTTCTCACCCACATTAGGATTAGAAACAGAAACAAGGGCCAAAGGATTTCCAGTACAATGCGCATCTATGGACAATTCGAAACAGAGACTCAAATACTATGCAGCTGCGGCTTTGGAATTTGATTCAAAATACTTATACACATTTACGCCAGCAGAATTTTCTGTTAATCTTACCTTATGCCGTTTTCGAAGAACATAATTCTTCCACAGAAGTAACTTCAACTGGCTCCAAAAACTAGTCATGATAAATCAGCCCCGTTGGAGGACTAAAGCGTCAGAATTGCAAATACAATTGGAGCCAAATAGAGGAACTGGGTCTCTTCTGTAGGTCCACGCCACACAGACGAAAATCCGGAAGTCCAGAAGCCTCACGCCCTATTGACTGAGGACAGGCCGATGACGCTTGCCTTAGTTTGATAGAGTCGTGTAACTAGAAGACGCCCACAAGTACATGGCGACCGTCGATTTATCTTGATTAAATTATACCGGAACTAAAGGTTGATAATACTTTTGGGTTTACAAGTAGGGGATTCTGAGACTCCGTAATGTACCTAGTTAGTAGTTTTGACTAGACAGAGGACAATGACGTTAGGGTTAGGAGTACCTGGGACAAGTAGGAACATACATATGTACCTATACTTAACACAACTTTAGACTTCAACGTTTCCTTTGAGAACATAATACTGCATTGACATTGAGAGGCTTATCTTATGCACTTAAAATTTAATTTGTGTCTATAGTTATTGGTAATACTTCTTATGTGACTATACGGAAATTATTGGAAAAGGTGTGCGTTAAATATATTGGATTCGACTGGGAAATTCGTATTTGTTACAATTTGGATTATTCGTATATTCACTGAGTGTTGCTTTGGCAGTTGTTTTTTGCAACACATTTTCCTCGTCTTGAATCACCAACTGGAATTTCAAATAAATTAAAGTGCACATTAGCGCAGGTGATCAAGGTGTTGTGTGAGGCATGAGGCGCAACACAAAGAAACTTAACAACAGATATGACCTAACACGCGTCATCGCACGTCATAAACCATAAGCTTTGTGACTTTGTACAGGGTTGTAGTTTGTAGCAAGCTGTTTTATCGTAATAAACTGGTAAAAGCCAGTCGGAAGTCGGAACACATGTAATTCTCATTCAGGTTCCAGGTGTATGATTACTTACTAATTACCCTACAGTCATAAACAGGTGTCTAAAGTTCACTCTCAGCATCTTCCACATCACCTACCTAAAATATATTTTTAAACAAACTTAATTTGACCTTTGTAGGTCAACGGGGTCCTGAGATATTTGCCCTCTTAGTGACGCATTTCGACCCTATTTCTTAACATACGTTTTACGTAACATTGTCAAGTGTACTTCATCGGGTTACCCGTAGCAACAGTATTTCTCTTAAGTCTACCAGTTCCACTGATA
>JAQFZY010001531.1:0-15112 GCA_034696285.1 Hypogastrura burkilli | reverse complement strand
CATACATATGGAGGAGAGAACCGGAGAGCCGCACGCGTTGTAAACCGACACTTGTTAAACGACTTTAATTCTCAACCTTTAATTATAGCTTTCGTCGTTGTTGTAGCACAGGTAGCGTACGTAGTAGTAGGTAGTGCACTAGGTACCCATTCTCTTACTTTGAGAAACACTTGAGTTGTGAAATTATCTAAAAGTGTGAGGTGCTGTAGAAGTTACTACTACCGGATGCAAGTATTGAGGAATCCCTGAACGTTTAATAGCTGCCCTATCCCACAGCGCTGGGTGCCGAGCGATTGGGATTGGTTAGGCCAAACAAGTCACTACAGTCCATGTTTAAGCCTAACCTTACCTAAATTAAGCAAGCTATATAGGTTTTAGAAATGCCTAATTTTCCACGTTTTAGCCGTTCCACATTTTGAACTGGATCCGTATGGAACAGCTAACTCCTAATTTCAGTCTGTCAAAGCCCTGATAAGTAATGTCACTGTAAATATTACTCCACACGTCGTCCAATCACACAGCCCAATCTAAATTAAGCAAGACCAATTAAAATAATATATATATAAATATTTTTCGGCATTTACCTACAAGGAGAACCTTGTCCGCCGTAATTATTGCTGAATAAATGGCAAGCCCTAATTGTAGTCTTTCATTTATGATGTATTTTGAATAACTTATCTGTACAAGAAGAAGTGATTCAGTACCTACTATAATACGAATTGGATAATAATCAGACTAGACACCTAGACAGATATTAGTGTTCACACGTGAAAATGCTAATTTGAACAAAAGTATTTGCCAGCTTTTACACAATTCATCAATTTTTATGACGAATTGACTAAAACAGTAAACTGGCTAGGATTTGCGGAGGAATAATTGCATGGTCATATAAAATCCAGATTTTTTGTCACCCCTGAAAATTCTCATTTCATATGGATATGGTCAGCAAGACTCGTTAAACTTATTATATGCTGAGTTGCATAGTTGTCTTCCCAATATTGTACTGCCAGACATGAATTTGCAATATTATTGTTTTCCAAATTATTATATCAAATACCAAGCAGAACGTAAGGAGGATTTTATGAAGACGATAGTACCATTAAATATGAGAAAGGAATGATTAAAATGGAAATTTTTATGCTTTACATAAAAAGTTTATAGACCAGTATAGGGAATAGATTGGAGATTAGTGTAAACAAATTATTGGACAGGTTTTTATAGTTCGTTGGTGGACTGCAGTTTTTCTTTACTCAACACCTAGTCAGTAGTCAGTATGAGGATGAGGAGCCAGTGCCCTAAGTAACTGAACTTGATATACTACTTGGCGAATTCCATAATTCATACACAAAGTGTATTAGAGGGCAGAGCATACTGCCTGTTTCAGTCATTCTGCTACATGCAAGTAAGGCTGCAGTCGAGCACTAGGAGCATCTGAGGAGAAGTTGGAACGACTCCCTACTGTCGCTGACAAGTTTTGGGCCTTGTATCTTCGAAAGTCATTAGAATTTCCGAATGGGTCCTCAGTCCGAGCATTCTATTGTGTTTGGGGATCTTTGGGGTGATTTACAGCGTAACTTCCCTTTACCAAACATCCTCACCGGCCCTTCTCTGACGTCCTCCTCAGAGTAATGTTAATTTAAACCCATTATTCCTACATTAGCTTGCAAAATGAATAGGGCCGGATCCTTTCTCAATGTACTTGCCCAGTATAGTCAGTATCTCTATGTAATCTCTTATGTGTCTGAACATGTATCTTCTAGAGACTAGGAACCTCTCCATAAATATTAGCCTTGTATAGGGATGAATATTCACCGACCTCTGTCCTTCTGTATGTAGGCTGACATTATAAAAGTCAGCAGCACGGAATGCTCACCTGCTCAATTATTGCCGCATGTATTCTAACTTCTAACATACCTACATAATATTTGCCGACTCAACCAAAATTCCAGTCTCACCTAGCAGCCGTCGTAAAAAAAGTGTGTAAATAATTAATCACGTGTGTTTTTATCGGTTTTGCAAATCTAATATTCGTACATGCACATACAAATGTTTCAGGAACAGACACACTGATTTCATTGGAAGTTGTCCCCTACCGTTTATACACTAGTCTATTCTGTGTGTCGTAGAGGAGAAGATTTAATTGAAACATTTAGTTTATGCTGTAATTCATTTACGCGTAAAATGGCCTGATTGACATTTTGACTTATTTATGAACTGAAATAAAAGAGACTACATACATATACATGCCATTGCCATTTGTTACGCATTTTATATGAAGGAGGCGTCAGTGAAAAGTGAAATTGGATATAAATCCACCATGAAAATAAAATATACTCTAAGTTATGATTCGAATTCTTTTCAATTCATTTCACTTTATTGGAACAAAGGTGCATTTTTGTGCTTTCCGCTCAATTAACTCTCAGATTGGGGGAGCCCTGCCTGATCGCTGTATCGGAGATTACTGTTGGGCATAGGGCGATGGTCTCGGTTTATTGCTTATTCGGAGGGGCATCTGTTATTACTTATTACCGATTACTACGATTGCTTGGAAGGCGAGGATAAATCCGTAAAAGTATATAATTTACGAAGTATTAGTAAGCAATAATTATGTTTTATTTCAAATTAGTCTTTACACATACATACCTGATAATACCTACAGTGAATTGCAACAGTGTAATATTTTAAAAACGATACAAGTACTATTGCAGTCGGCAATACGTTCAAAGTCAAGAATTGTATTGCATGTAGCGTAAAGTATGAAAATTTGAATTTTCTGCTAATAAAGCTACGGCCTGTTTAACTTTAGATACGGTATAAGCTTTTTCCGGAGTTTCCATGCAGCCAAGAGAATATTTTGACGTAAGACAAAAGTGGCTGAAAGATCGAGGGACTGACTGGAGGTCCCAAGTGGGACTCGATCTCAAACTGTATTTGAGTCTCTAACTAAACTGCTTACATTTGGAGGTTCGGAGTATATTGATGGATCTATCAGAAAATAAAGTAGGCTGGGACATTGGAGTTCCTGAACTCTGGTGCCCCTCTCTATAAGCTATACTAAATGGAGTGTCTGGAGCGGAGGCCGAGATCAAATTCCGTTAACATTTGACAGTTGAGATTTATTCAGTCAATCCAGAAACCATGATGGGTCTCCCTTGCATATATGGACTGGCTACAAATGAGATATTACTACAAGGGTACAAGGAATAAATGGGCCCTGGAATAAAAGGGGGCCGCAAGTGTAAATTCCAGACGGGCTAAAAATGATAGAGTGAAAGTGATACGGGTTCTGGAGAAGAATTGGAAGAACAGTTTTGTTCCTGCCGCCCAATCCCAAAATTGGAATAATATTGGAGTCAGGCTGGGGAAGACATTTCTATGTATTTCCTTGGAAGGGCAGAGAAGGACCCGGCTTACGGTAAGACTGACTCGGCTTCTGCGGACTTCTGCGGCCGCAGGAGGACTAGACTAGGACTATGACCAATATGAGTCCCTCGCACTTCTGAATCTTAAACTAGTCACGTTTCATATCGAAATAATATTTTGCACAAGAACAACTACCAACAAAACCAAAAACTTTAACAAAAGTTTAGTTATGTCTTGTCTAGCCCACTAACTTTTACTCGCTCTCCTCTTGTCATGTTCCCCAGTTTATAAATGGGCAAAGTTGACAAGGAACAGGTTTGTCTGACACAATCATATTTAAGCCTATGTGTTCCGAGTCACAATTATGTTACACAACCAAAGTTTTCAGCTTAAATAAGAATTGTCCAAGGGTTGGGGGCTGTGTCAACTCCGTACGGAGTCCAACGCTCTTTTAGAACCCAGCAACCATGTTATTACGAGAACCAGCTAATACGGTAACCGCTCTATGATTCTAAAACTACCCCAACTAATCTAACCTAACTGGTACACAGTAATGAGGAACTTCCATAAAATTAACCTCCTTTTGTTTATCCTCGACGCAAATGACATGGGAAACATTGTCACCGTATTCCCATAATGTACAACTTTTATTTAGTTTCCTATAAATGAAGAATGAGAGCGAGAGAAAATGCTTCTCTATAAAACAAAAACTACGGGTGGAATTGAATTAATGTTCAAAACAGAGCACGGTCGGACTCTTTCAACATTTCCTCTTTTTTTTTAAAGGCGGCTTTCACTTCCGACAATGACTAGGTAGTTTATAACCTACTTTTTCGACCGCTCTTCACCATAGTGGGGCTGGGGCCCTAGCCTAGCTCCTGAGAACGGGAATAATATGCAAAAGCAAAGGTAGTATATTAAAGAGCCGGGCTTTCCGCCCTCAGATTTTTGCGTTTCGGGATTAGGTCCCTCTCCTTTATAGCCCTACTCTAATTTTATGGCCCTTACTTTACATCTCTTAATTAAAGAAGTAATGGGGAGGCTCATGGGCAGAGCCATAAATTCTAAATTGAGTTATCTTCATAAAATAATCCAGATAATTATTCAGGATTCTCAAGTCTAGAGATTTACATATAAACTTTTATTGCGCGGCGGAAGGGAAGATTAGCATTATGTGGCCAAAAGTTAACGAACATCAAAATTTAATAATATTGCATCTTTTGTGATAAACCTGAAAGTAGAAATGACTGCAGTTAGTGGTTGTAAAAGCTCCCAACGTAGCATTCAAGTAGTATGATAATTCAAAAGTGTATATAATAAGTTCATGTGTCATGCGAATACTACATCTGCGAATTTTATTCAGTAATACAGCAGCAGAACGAAACTTGTTTGAAACTGGCGTAAATACCGGTCGAATTGTCGCAGGTAAGCTCTGTCAATCATGAGACTAAAACTATATACCTACTACCTACATATAATACACAGTACTACTATAAATTGCCAGTTTTCTAAATGTATCTATCAACCAAATTTTATCAAACTTGAACACATATTGTTAAAATAACTGTAAAATGGGTACTATATATGCTTTAAGGCTTTCATCTTTAAATGGCATGCGTAGTAAACTAAAAAAGGCGTCAATGCAAATCCTTTTAGAACTAACTCTCACTCATAATCATAACTATAATGCTGTTGGCTTGTAGTCAAAGTTTAGCCTAGGCTTCAAGTATTAGTTAACTCCAAGCGCATCCTTAAGGATGCACTAGAACAGTTTTTTTTTAAATGCTAATTGACTTGTTTAGGAGGAATGGAAGGGCCTGCGTTTATTTTTGTCCCAGCAGACGAGAAGAGGACTAAGTAGGTCCGCCTAATATATTCCGTATGAGTTTGAAAAATTGAGGTTGCTTATCTGGAAATCCGTTGCTTAACCCGGAGGAACTCTAAAAGTTCCCGGCGTGTATGGGATACGGCGAAAGTGGAATAATTCATCACAGGCTATACCTGACACGCTGCCACTAGTAGAGTATCCGGGAACTCGGAGTGTACAGGCTGGTGACATGGAGCCTACGGATGTCCCACCGCCACATCCTTGCGGATTATGGCCCCAAATGGGACCCTATGTCTCATTTAACAAATCTTACTATTTAATATTTTACTTATGCTGACAAACGTGCAGATGGTACAGGCGGAGACTGTCTTGTCTCCTCACTAAACGAATCTGTCCTCATGAAATCTCCCTGGAAATGGCTCGTTAACAAGTTTGTGGAGTCATAGGAAGGGACGTGGGGCGGAATAAACGTAAAAATGTTCTCACAAACGTGGAGATTTATTTAATTTGACGGGCTATAAATGGACAAAATGTTGTTTCACAAGCCTAATTTCCCTCATTTGGGCCCCTAGTACGTATATTGTGAGAACGGGGTCTGAGGATGATTTATGTCCTCCTTTTTATATCCGCCCCCTATGTATTTACTAAGCATGACGTAGGAGTCCTTCCTTGGGATAACGTGAGCTGTTCTGAGGTGTTCATATGAGGAATGGGGACGATTTGCAGGTTCAGCACCTTTCACTTACAGTCCAGTTTTGGCAGGAACGGGAAGGAGAGGTTACGGACCTTGTAGTTATGCTCTAAGTTCTAAATAGCCTTTGATCTGCTGACCGTGTCATTCTCGTTCCCAGACCTCTTCCATTGAGTACAGTAGTAGTGTGAGTGTGACAATTAGAAGAGAAGGGATGAGTAGGGAATGAAGGAGGAGGACTTTTGGCGTCACGTTGTGGAGTCCGGACTCTTTTATTGCCTCATCATTTCCCGTTTGGATCCTTTATTGCATATCATAAGGATGTCGGAAGTGTCAACTAATGGGATTCTCCAGACACACAAAGGGCCCTTTCTAACAAGGACAAGAGACTCACTTTCAGGATTCTCCTACTCATTCCTCATCATCCAACCCATTAGAGCCCACTTTTGTCAATCCCAATATCCTACACCATCCGCTTCCCCTAGTCCTATCTCATACCTGTCATTCCCAAGGAATTCAATTCAAAAAATGGCTAATTCTCAATAGAAGACGGGTGGTGCGGGCATTATACTGTGCAGATGGGCTAACAAATGCCAGGCCTTCCATACTTCCACGACCCCGTTAGTAACGCTATTATCGTGTCCAAATTAGAAGCCGTCCGAATTAGAGTTATACAAAGTATATCAAATAAAACCTCTGTTCAGACGTTCAGAGTCAGGGACCTTAGTAGAATTGTAATTTCGGGCTGCACTACAATACAGAGGATTTTATTCGATTAAGCAATTCCTAAAAACTTCAACAAAAATATAGTTTTCTAGACCTTTATCGAGTATATTTGGGTAAATATTATTGGGGTAAGAAAACCAAATTGCTAGCACGCAAAGAATTGGTCGGTTTACCCGGAGGGGGTGAGTGAGCGATTGACCCACTGTGTCCTATCCAGAGGACACCCCTGCACTGGTCAAAGCCCTCTTTTAGCTTCTGGCGGCTCAATTTAAGTTGTCAGTTCAATGCGGACATGTACAGTTTTAATTCAATTAGTAGCGTGTGCTCAGTCTGCTATTATGAGCCCATGGCACGGAGACAGTAAGTGGGATTTGACTTATGTATTTATGTACATATGGGCTTTTGGGAGCTGGGTGAAAGTTAAGAGAGGTGCTGTGTAAATGAAAGCATGAAATGTGCATTTAGGGATTGAGTTGAGTAATCGGAGTGGTCACCCGCAGAGAATTAAGTCCAGAGGGGAAGAAGGTTATAGAGGCCAACAAATATTTTAGTCCCGCACTAATGGACCTCCAACTGAAATTTATTCCCTCCCAACCATCCACATCCACTTTCACTAATCCAAAGCTCTATTCTAAAATGTCTAAATTAAGCTATAATTCCCTCTGTCCATCACTACTACTTCCAAAGGGAAAGCCCCTCTCCCACTGCCAGTGGAGAAATACACTCTGAAAGCTGTCCGCAAAGTTGTACCTTTTCTGTATAGTCCATTTACCGTATATGCAAGAAGACCTTTTATATACATACATACATACATACATATCTTTACGCAGTACTATAGCTGGTCTAGAAAAAACCATCATAATAATAACATTACCAGACACTTGAGATCAATAATTCCAGAATATTGTAAAAAGTCGTCGGACGTGCCTGATTCTTTAACATTTATGTTGAATGTCATTTAGTCATATATTAATCTGCATAACTAAGGATTACATCCGATTCGGAGATGGTTAATTTAGTTTCAAGTTATTGTTGGAACTCTTTTCATTAGGACAGTGTACAGGCTTATGAGAAAAGGCAAAAAGAGACGAGTAAATGTTTTAATTTTCCAGTTGTGATGGATTTATTTAAAATCAATTATTAGAGTTTTTATTTAATTATTAGGTTAGGTTCTTAAAGTTCGAGCTGTTTCCGCACTCAGTACAACAACTTTCTTTAAGATAATTACTACATTTTTAGTCCAGATGCCAGTATTTCGTAAGAACCAATGCCAACTATAGCAATCTCTACTACGAATTTATTATTTTTTTTGTTGCTCTTGTTATTGTACGGATGACAGTTCTACGATAAAAGGGCTGGAGATATTGAAAGATATGTTTTCCTTTCCGCGAACATAAAAATGTCACGTCTACTGGATCCATTCGATTAGCAAGTGTCATTTGATTCGGATTATTTGAGCCTTTTCATTAATATTCATTTGCGACAAGAATGTCATGGATAGAGGACCCGCTCCGTACATTACCATAACTACAGAGCCCATTATCGTTTTCTAGGAGAAATGGAGGGCCCTTCTGACACCCGTTCTGTGGCCTGTTCTGCCATTCCTGGAACCCTGACTGGGAGTTGGGACAAACAATGTTCTGATCCGGGGAACAGATATATTGGTAGGAGGCGAAGAAAGTGGAGACTAACGTTGATGGCTCCCTGTTTCCTCCCCACAGGGCTAGTTAGGAAAGTTAGAGCTCGGAAAGTTGATTGATCGTCCATAGATTCCCACTAGATCTTGTCACCTCTCAAGACTTCACTCATTCATACGCCGTAATGATGATGGGGAGCTCCGGCCCTAGAACTAGTTCCTTCTTCCTTCTCACGACTCAAAAATAGAATATTTTGATCTATGGGCCCGCCTGACCCTGTCTGTCTCCAATGACTTCCACCAACACCCCCAAGTCTCCCTCTTCAATGTTGACATCCGCCAGAATTATACTGAATTCTGGTTCCACCCTTCTGTTGCGCCACATTGGCCCGGATTCAGAAGAGGCTATGGAGGAGTGAGACAGGGGCGTGTTCAGCTTTCTGTTTCGGGGGCCTCTGGTTAGCTGAATTTAAATTCGTGGTATTATTAACGAAATTGAAAACTCCCGCCCGGCATCTTATGTTATGAGTCTACTAAGTGATACGTCTCATTTACTTAACGCTAGGTTAGCTTGGAACACGCTGGCCCATCTGACAAACGTAGTATGGCTGTAACATACGGATATGTGCGTTTTAGCGATTGCGTTTATGTCATGTCGTAATATAACTTAAATTAACTGATATTAAGTTACGTTGTTAGAGTTAATCTAAAGCTGTGACTCTAGAGCGTGTACGTTTATTAAACTTCGCCAAAGTAAGTTTTTTTTATTCGGAAACGCTGCAGCTAGCACATTTTCTAATTTTTAGCCGGAAGATCTATGTTTCTCTAAGCTATTTTAAATGAGTTTGGCTTTAAAAAAAAATTTAAGTAGGTAGGTAATGTACATTTATTCCTCATTTTTGACAGTCAAAAGTCTAGGTACCATTACATTTCGAGCACTTTCTGGGGTGCACTATACTATAAGTCAACGTGAAATAAGAACCGAAGACCGTAACCTGGCATTCGGTTCGTGTTTCAGAAACTTTTAAATAGGTAAATGAGGAAGATTATAACGTCCGCGCCCAATTACTCCAGCGCCGCTAGTAAATCATGGCCGTTCTGCCGGGTAATGCAAGTCACGATGATGTTCTGAGTTTGAGGGAAACAGGAGACAATAATAGCTCAAGACGAACAGACAAGAAGGTGGAGTTTTCAATTACGTCTCCCTCAAATTCGTCCCTGTTTCCTGTCCTGTAAAAAAATAAATACCACACAGCTTGAATCCCAAACCAAGCCTGTGTAGGTTGTAGACAGTCAATACGTATTCCTATAATCATGAACCGTTACCCGACCCCAGTATGACTAAACGTTAACGAGAATTAAATACAGCCAGGCCAGAGCAGACCAGGTTTGTATACGTTTAGGATTTTAGCGGGGCTGCAATTCAATTATAAGGTGTTCGGAAGGAACTGCATAAATGCAGGTGATTGTAATGGTTCATTCCCTCGGTCAGCCATAAAACGAGGTTATGGGCGTAATGAAACTCTGGAATAATTGAGTTTTTTCAGGACGTCGTCGACCTTTGCCGTGCTCCACAGAATTCGGGGAAACCACTATATTTTTTTTAGAGCTCATTAAGAGTTGACGAGACCATTAAACCGTGAAAGGAAAGCCATCCCGTCTAAACGAAGAAGGGGGAACCGGGACTGGTGCCTTAGTCTTTGTGGACATATAAGGAGCGTTAAATATTTTTGATGTGATGCGGTTTTCCTAAAACTGTTATTATCCCAGAGTAATTAGGTAAGAAGGGCTCTCAGTGGACGGGGAGTAATTTGAGACCAACATTTCAATTCATTGATGGCTACGGCCACACTCAACTCAGAGTCCCCCTTCAACTTCATCTGCTTCGGAAACCATGGTTTATCAGCGTCTGGTCAGAGCACCAAACCACGGATCCTATGCTCTTCAATCCCCACAAATCCCTTCTGCAGTTCCTGCAACAAGCATAAGATCTTGTTTTGTTACAATACTCCACCCAAAGTACTAAATTATACCTTTACAGAAAAATAGGTAAAGCCCTAATCTTTAATTCCACACTCTTATTTTCCATTTCGAAACCATTAAATCGGAAGTCGGAATTCTTCAAAGAGTTAGACCGAAATATCTCAAACTTTGTCCACATCTAAGGTCATGTCACTTAACATTTTACTTATCCAGGCTTAAGAAAACAGTATTATGAAGCCGTATTCGTCAGAGTATTAGTATAGTTTTTTGCAATTTAGTTAATTTAGTGCACCTAACTAATCGCAATAGTTCAATCAAAATTTAAATCATAAGGTAATCGGTGGAGGAGCGGAATAAAAAAAATTAAGCAGTTCTTTGATACAGCGAGAGCGCAAGGTTTTCTCGTTCACATAAAGTGAAATTAATCGGAATGATGGATATTTTTGAAAGATTTCCGAAAGAAGAAAGTGATGGGACCCGTTGTCTAAGCATATAACATGATCCTCTTCCATTTTATCTGGATGGAAGACATAAAAGAGCTTTGATTCTGAGCTAATCTCACTGTGATTAGGCTGGCCGAAAGAGATGAATAGTGAATCTGCGTGTGTGGCTCTTGGTTATGCCTCGTATTACGTGTGCCTAGTCGGGAGGAGTCGTAGTAGGGGGTAGATTCCATTCTGTTTAGCGGGCCTGGCTGGAGTCCGCTCTGCTTCATAATACATACATACCTCAGTGCTTTAGTATGGAAGAGGTGAGTTGGTTTAAGAATGCAAATCTCACACCAGTCATTACAAATCAATTTACTCATTTGGTTTCAATTGGTTTTTCCCTGGATGGAGGCAGGGGAGCCGAATGGAGGAAGCCTAATGCATAATATTGAGAGTAAAATGTCTGGCGTCCTGGTTGGGCTTGGCAGGAGCCAGAACTCTTCTGCCAGTCAGCCCCAGCATCCCAGACACAGATTCCACCGGAATGCAAAGTAGCCACACTCTTCTTACTTCCTCCATGCACTAGAGGCGGCTCCGTCTACCTTTCTTTTATCTAATCATTCCCAAGAAAACGGAAGAAAACTACTTTTTATTCAGACAAAAACTACGACTAATTCACTTCATTTATATACTCAAGACTTCTCCCTTGGACTTCCTACAGAGGCGGATCTAAATACCGCTTATAGTGGACAGCAGAGCATCATCTCAACTAGGATTAACAAGTGAGCTTAATTACATAAACCAGATACAAAGGAGAAGGGGAAAGTGCAATTACATTTTTTAGCTTTTGACTTTAAACAAATTTATTCCGTTGAATGTTCAATTTTTGGGCATACAAATAACAAATTCATGTATAAGCCTTTAAATATTACTCTCAAAATAGACTTGTTCTGTCCTAGGAGAGGCCATGTACTTGACTCCATGCATTTGTCTCGTGTAAATTTAATATGTAATCATAAAATATTAATAGGAGGGACATGGGGCTGCAGTCGCATTCTTGATGACAAAAGGCGGACCTGGCCAGTCTTCAGTTGAGAGGTCCAGTACGGAAGTTCCATCGGAATTAATCAAAGTCCATAAATCATGGAGAGTGTTGGGGACAGGGAGGCTGGTATTGGACACCGGGAGATCCTGGACCTGGACACTGGAGACAGGACATAAAGGGCCCGGAGAGCTCGGACAGGACTTGAAGAAGAGTCAGAAGGAGAAAAACATTCAGAATCCTCAATCATCTCCGTTCTCTATCGATCCAAATCCCTCCTTTCTCCTATCCCACTCCTTTCTCCCCCAAACGGAACATTATATGCTTTTAGAATAGAAACAGAGTCAGCGCCCAGGCCCTCCTTCAAATGAAACTATATTTTTATGGTTAGTAATAAAGCCGAAAATATATAAATCCATTATTTGATTTTTTTTGGCCTGCAGTAGGTAGGATGGGGGAAAGGTGGAGATCGGTTTAGAAAAATGGATTTAGTATTCCGGACGTGGCGATGTAGTCCGAGATGGCAGAGACATCATGAGCGGGCCCTGAATTTTGACGAGACATGATAAAGAGAGAGCTATTTCAGTTTTCAATATCTGACCTTCCCTCCGCTCACATTCTGCGTCGTTCTCTCTTTTTGATCAGCCCCCTTTGATCCTTAATTGACTATATTCCGCACAAAGTAAAACTGATCGAGCAGCAACTAGGGAAGAAGGCTCCCTTGCTCAGGAGGTGGCTAATTCACATTTCTCACAAGAATTTCCGAATGTCACTGTGCCACGCAAATTTTTAAATTAGCCAAACCTGCCCGGACTAACGTGGTTTAACAAGACTTCAACATTATTTTCAAACTAGAGAACTCCCAAATCTTATGATCCGGGGAAAGGGGGACCTGATAACCCGAATTATGCCTTTAGTGACCAGTTATGCCCGTCCAAACTCGATCCTTACTACTAATGTCTCAAAGAAGTCGAATGCTTCGGTTCGTAAAAACTCTATCCAACCACTATTGTCTCAAATAAATCGAATTGGGCGCCGCTGACAGGGTTGCGCGTTATTTCCCGCTCGACAACGCGATGAGGTACTAGTTAAAGATATTTACTAGCTGTTAAATAGTGACAAGCGAGCACGTAAGTGGAACTAGAAGTGGATGATAGTGGAACCACACGGTTGGTTGCGACATTATCCACACGGTATTCGTAACCGTGAGATACTGTAATAAGTAATAATCTATTTATTTTAGACGTGTGCACATATGAAAAAAAATTAAACTCAATTTTTGACCTGAAAGGGACTAAATGTAAAGGTGCAAGAGGTCACAGGTCAATGAAAACTACGCTACCCCGGAGCCATAAAATTTATGAAACTGTTGACGTTGTATTAATAATGAAAATCGGTCTGGTTGTTTAGGTGAAGAACCTGGACAGGCATATCAATCTACCTCCCTACACAAGGAGTTTATGTATAGTGATGTTTCATCGTACATATTCTATGGAGGGTTATACTTAGGGTGAGCTGTGCTGTGCGTCACCGCGGCCCATGTACATGAAAAGTATTTAGAAAATGTATTTAGTTGTTAATCGTTTTTAGCGCGGGCTTGTTTGTCTTAAGCAAATATTTATCACTCGACGAGCTACTATGTATAAATATAATCAAGGAAACTGGTTGGCTCATACAGTATATCTTGTGCTGCGATGCATAGCAAGAATTACTAAATACTTGGATTGCGTGTTGTCTAATGAAATGTGAGCCAGCGATAGTCTTAGTCGCTCAATCAAAAATCATGTTAATTTAAAAAAAGAATTTTCAGCCCTATGTAATAGCATGCAGTGCTCTGAGCAAAAGAGACAGCCGTTATTAACGCAGTAATAAAATCCAAATTACAGGTTGTTTAAGTTGAACTCTTTGGGCTCACTTAAATATTTTCGGAATTGATTGAACTTGTCTGCCAGGGCAGGGCTCTCTGGATAGTACTTGATAAAAAAAAATGTAAAAACTGGAACAACACGGCGGAGACCCAGACAGTTTTTTTTTCATATATTTTGGTAGTACCATTACCTATACTCATTTTTTTTTAAATGTACGATAGGTACCTATACATAACCCCTCACATGTCTACATTTATACATATAGTAGATTGGAACAAGTATGAAGTTTTTGATTGCACCATGCTTGCTTACTTGAAAGGAGTATAATTGTTTGAAACCCTTACGCACAACACACAACCTAAGTTCCAGATATATTTTTTTAAACTAAGCTAATTTCCATTTTATTAAAAATCTTCAATTTTCCTTACCTGGATTACGAAAGCATACAATATTGGAACACTTGTTCCATTCTATACCCTTTTGCAGCCAACGGATCCTGTTCCTGATCATTGCAATGCTTTATGTCGATAAATAATGGTTTATGGAGAAAGCATGTGCTGCTTTCGACTGTGGGATGGTTTATCGGAAAGTAAAAGACCTCGAACTCAAGTCAGCAACACGCGTGTCGGAGAAACATTGACGTGCTCTGTTTTCAAACCAATTCAAAAGTTCATTGTAGGAGTTCACATGAATTTCAAGGTTTCAGTTGCACAACTATTTGCCACGGGTTTGTTTTGACAGTGTGAATATATGTATGCACTACATACATAGTAATACACTACATGGTTTTTGAACAAAAGAAAGTTTTTTAATTAGGTGGTAATTAGTTGGAGACCAACAATGTTTCTGTAGAATATACAGACCTCTTGAATATATTGTACCATAGAAACGACATAACTTGATACGTTGAACTAGTAGCTAGGAAGTAGTAGGAGGAGGTGGACTCAAATCTCTGAACAGTAATCTTTACATGGCGGTTTTATTAGCAAGAAGTGTGAGATCCACATCCTGAACCAATATTTGGAGAATAATATCAGAAATCCAGTTTTTCTTCCCGCAACCCTTCCGCCCCGCCAACATAAAAAACAAGTCAGGGAACACGGAGGATAAAGTTCAAATAAAATACTTTACGGGGCCAGATGTTACCTAATATTTTTGGTTTGATTCCGTATTTCCACTCTCATTCAATTTTATGAACCACTCCTTTCGTGGGAGGGAAGAGGGAACCTTATGCTTCATCGAACTGCAAGCAAAACGAAGTATTTTGGAACAAGAATTAGTTACTACCCGTAATATGAAAATCTCCTTCTCTTACATAAAACGTACTGTAATTTCCAAAGAACATATTGATTGCCTTAATCGGAACAGGACATAAAAGAATGCTTCGACCAGCATGTATTTAACAAACAAAATAAAGCGTTAAGGAATGACAACTGAAAAGAAATATGATTAGTCAATAGTATTAAAACTATTTCGATATATGTATGCGTATTAGATCCTATTTTCTAATTCATATCATTAAGGTTTAGGGAACTCTCTCTACTTGT
>JAQFZY010001530.1:0-15115 GCA_034696285.1 Hypogastrura burkilli | reverse complement strand
TTAACTAAACTCGTGTCATGGTCCACGGCTTTTTTAACGAGAGTTTAACTTAAATCTATTATAGCTCCTTAATTGCTCTTAAAAAATTATTCATGTTTTACTCTAACAGGGAAGGCCAAAGGTCAGGGTCAAGAGAAAGATGTTGTGCTTAATAGAAGGCATAAGGACCAGACTGGAGCCCACAACAGGAGAAAACGAGCCGATTTTAAAAGGAAGGAATTTTAAGAAAACCCTCAACTCTTTCCGTTTTTGCCTTATAAAATACGAGTTAATTGTTATTGTTCAGTGTGATGTTGGGAAGTTGGAAGCTTGACGCTTGTTGGTGAGAATTTCAGTTTCTGGTTTCTATTTCCAAAATTCTAAAATTAAATTCAGGTCATACGTGGGGTAATATATTAGCATTAGCATTGTAGTTATATAGTAGGTATATGTACCTGTTTTAACAGCAGAGTTTTTTCTTTATTACAGGCTTTAATCTACAGAACCATTTAGAATAGTTGAAACAATCTTTGTTCTCTTTATCCAACGCTTGCTCACAATTGCTCTAAATAGAACTACAACTACAATACTTGCCTATTATATAGATTTTGAACGACCAGTCGAGAGAGTTCCTCAAAACGGAGATTGTATGCATGGAACCTTCTTGATATTACCTTATATATGGATGTTTATTTCGCCAACGCGTAATAAAATACAATATTTTTGTGATACTTCCCACTTCAAATTTCCGTTTACATCTTTAGATGCATTTGAGTTATTTCTGGTTCGTTTAAATTTGAAGCCTACCTACTAAATTATTTGTAGATACTATACTACGTATAAACCCAACCTCCATGTGCCTAATACAGAATGGTCTAATGCCAGAGCACTTGTAGTCAATCTCAATGGAACACAAACACAAAACGAGTAAAGGTCCCTCCCGTTACCTGTGTATTTCCGAAGATAGATCGTAGCCACAGGGCTACCTAAGAAATAAGAAATGCATATTAGGACTTAAGTGACTACCTTTTACCTGCATAACGGTGGATTATGGCAGGGACTCAGGCTCAGGGAGTTTGGTTTGGAATAGCAGGCTGACTGTGAAATATAAGGAAACCCAACGATCCCGTTCCCTGAATAACAGCTATAGTCGTCTGACCTATTCCGTATTCCAACATTCTGAGGCTTCTTACGTTAGGTGTCCTTTATAATTATAACTACAACAGAATACACAAGAGTAGGGAGTAGGAGGAACACTTAAACTGTGTACTTTGTTGACTTTTTAGAACAATAGCCAACTCTGTGAAAGTTATACCCGTCATGGAACATCGTTTGGTGTGTGCGTTCATCTTTTTACTGAGTAAGCAGTCCTATGTTGCTCTCAATTTCCATTTGAATTCGACGAAGTCCTATTAAACCTAGTAACACCTAATTTCTACAAATAATTATTAGTTGAGTAAAGAAGCTAGCTAATTCTCTATTGCGTTTTTTACCATTTACAGGTGCATCCTCCTATGTCACTTGTATGCCGGTTCCGGATGCTGATGACACTCCAACAATGAAGGAGATCTCCGTTGCGATTACGAGTAACAACGACTCAAACTACCGAAGTGCCTCTCTGTCCCCTCCAGTCAAGAAAGACCTGAGCAGCGTAAGCAGCAGTGAACAAGACCCACTGGAACTGAAGCGCCAGTTCGTTCTCCAGTCCCCATCCGGAATCCCGATCATCACAATTTCAAAGGCTGGAAATAGAACCAATCAGATCCCAAATTTGGTTGTCATAAGCGGCCCACATGATAATTCCCCTCAAGCTCAAATCCTAACTTCTGTCAAGACAACAATGAAGAATCTCGTTGAGAGGCTAACGAACATCACGTATCCCTATTTCCATAATTACAATGAATCCCCGCCGAGCCCAGTGCTTGCCGCCGAAGGTACCGTTCCAGTGTTGAGTGAAAATGGGACTGCTCCAATGGTGGAGGAAGACACTATTATATCAATGGTGAACGAGAATGGGCCGATTGAAGATTTTTCGGACGTTAAAGCCAGCCGGAGTCCTCCGACTCCGACCAGCCTGTCAACCTCTGAAACTGCCAACACCGTTACGCTCATTCCCCAATTTACAGTCCCGTCCTTTACAGTTCCCTCTGTCTCCCTTGCCATGAATATGAGGCCGATTAATGAGTTCATCAACTACAATATGGGTCAGTATACCATTGCGCAAATCAGTCAGCTCCTCAATAGTAATAGCCAGGCGGGCGTTAGTGAGCTTTTCGAGTCAAACTTCTATTCCCGTCCCGAACAAACGAACCTGGACCCTGAGCCCGTCACCCAAAATATGCAGGCTCAGCTCCTTAAACTTCTAGGCCTCATATCATCCCTTATTGTAGAGCAGATTAAGTCGGACACTATACCTGATCCGATTCCAGCAGCAGGAAGCAAGTTCACGCCGTTTCCGCTACCCACTGATGCTTCAGGGGAACATTTGAATCCGGCCACAGTGTTCATAGGAACTCCAGAGGACGCTATACCCTTTCACGCGGATAGCACTGGTTCAGGAGCACCGTTAGATCCAGCGGCAATACTGATGGGGATTTCGAAGAACACCAGACCGTTTCACACGGAAATTCCGGTCTTATCAATGGGGGATCAAGTTAGTCCTAATAAGACAGATTCCATTCTAGGGAAAATGGGACTAGAGAATATAGACAATGAGGTCACCAAAAAGGCGGAGAAGAAGCTTGGGAGCGAGCATAAACCGACAAAGCCGAGGCCAGTCTACGGGTTCCAGGCCCCGGAATACAAGCCCAAGCCTTCTCCAGGTGAAAAGATTAACGAGCTCATAAACGAGGTCTACAGGATTGTTCTGGATACGTATGGTGTGACGAGGCAGGGGTATTCCAATGCTTAAACTACATATCATGTTTTTACTTTCTGTTTGTAACTTCGTTCACCTGTTTCTGTTTCTTATTTTCGAATATAGGTATACGTAAGGTACTGTTACACAAGAAATTAGGCTAAATACTAAGCCTAAATGTAGTGCAATTATACAGACTTCGGGTCTTTACTTGCCTTGCCTAAACAGAATTAATTAATATTATTTCTTGGTAGTTTTTGAAATGTTTATGAACAATCAAATAATCATGACGCAAGGAATAAAGAGACTGGTTTACTAATATTGCATAGGTATGTTTAATATTCGTGTGGCGTGTTACGTTAAGCCATTGAATTCACAAATTCATTATGTATTTATGATGTGTGAAGGCGTCGTCTGTCACAACACTATTTTGATCAGAACATTGAAAATATTATTTTTCATTTTTTCATAAAATACTCTGCTTTTAACTGCCCGTGGCCGTAGTCATCAATAATGATATTGAGTTACTTTTAGTAAAACACTACTGCTGATACTATAGTACCTATACTGACACCGGATCCTGTGGTTTGGTGCAGGACACAAACCAATAAAAATATATAATTTTAAATTAGTGATCACAAGAGAATAAATACATACTGGGACACTACACTACTTATCTATGTATATACATATGTATTATCCTGCATTTTACATATTGTGTATTTATTGCTTTAATTTTAGAACACGTTTGTCGAGCTAACTCGATACAATATGTAATGAATGAAACGAAGAGCACGTCGTAATGATAATACAATACAATAAAATCAATACCATAATCAGATAATTAAATAATCAATACAATCAAAACCACTGGGGAAGCAAGATCCACTGCGTTCCTGACACAAAGAATTAGCATTGCTATTCAACGAGGAAATGCGGCCAGTGTTCTAGCCACCATCCCACCCTCTGCCAACTTTCATGAAATTTACCGTTTGTAATACGTTCAATATGTAAAATGTTGAAACACTTTGTTGTTGTTTATACAATCAAATTATATACATATGGTTCACGTACAGTATGTACATGACGATGATTGGAACTCTACTTTCTTCTAGCTAGTGAATATAATGTAATACAATTCAGCTTTACGTGAAATTTGATAGGTACTGCAGTATTGACCCGTTCACTAGAATGAGATTAACTACATAATAGTCGGTTCCCCTGACCGGTGGTGTATAGAATAATGCAGTATATCAAATGTCAAATGAACTAAGCTTACATTACATTCAGTAGGCATTTGCACCGTATATTAGGTACCAGTTTACCAAAAATACTTACTTTGCCCTCGTAAGGTTATGAGTGATTAAATACCAAACCTGCTTTCAGCAGCTTGGGACCAAAAGGTGCAAGCAAAGGAAAATCAAATTCAGAAAAATATTGGAATAACGGTTAAGTGTTTCTATCCCATTAAACCAAAGTTGTTTAGTCTTAAAAACTTTCTCAGATTCCAGCTTACATATAATTGAAGGCCTTCACGGAAAAACGTCGATAATTATTGAACGTCAATAATTATTGTCGTTCAACCATTGCACTTTAGTACGCCTAACTCCTTACCGTGTTACTAGGTATATTATCAGGAGTTTGTTTTGAAAAATCCTGTTTCAGAAAAAACGTCTCACCAATCTGACTGTTTCGAAAGTTTGAAATATATTTTGTAAGTTAGCTACTTTTAAATGTATTGTGATATAACGCGTCGTCGTTCGAGTTTATATGCAACTGATGCTTGATCAGATTTTGCATTGTGTAATTTGAGTTTCCATATAAATATAGTAAAATATACGTTCTACGATTATTCGTGAATCGCTTAACTTACTATGTACTAATATGTTTCTAAGAATTAAAAATGCTTAATCAAATGCATGAGTGGAGCCATGTCTACAGTTTTGCTTCTCATGATATGACTAGAAATATAGTGTAGGTAAGTCGTTATAATTTTATTATTTTGTGAAGCGAAAACTAGCCAGCAAAATCCAAATCTACTAGTTTGTTGGCGTATTGTTTCGAAACAAACTCTATTGTCGCAACGATTCGTTTTACTGTTTTGTAAAGTAGTGTGACAAAATCCTGCGACGGAATTCCAATACCATACGGCCGGCCTAAAAGAGCATGAGAATGTAGTGGGACGTGGCGGGGAGATTTTGAAATCGAGCGGGTGTTTAATGTTTCGTTGCATTCAACTCCCGCATCTTATTTTGGCTCCTTGCCTTCTTCTTTGACTTTGGCTCTTCATTCGCCGCGTCGTGCACCAGCATCCAGCGGAGTCTCCAGCCAGTAGTGAGACAGACTTAGAGAGAGCGAGACAGTCACTTCACTAACACAGGTCACTAGGATCTCACTCTCCTCTCATCCTTCTCCAATTTTCGGACTTTGACGTGTGCCCTTCAATTTTACTCGAAACTAGAGCGTGTGCTGAGGTGGAATTATTGGACCAATAATTGCTGAGTTTGTGTAAGTTATCATTATTCGCGCTTTGTTTTTATTTATGACAGGAGACGGAAGATATATTTTACTCTGTTAGTCACTGGATCACATATCATAACAACAGAAGCAGAGTGTTAATGTGGTGGTAAAGTTAGGTTTACTCGACGGATTTAGCAGAATAGGTCACTTATATTAAATATTTATACGCACCTCCTCGGTCGGATTTTATGTAAGCATAACTTAAAAGGCAACAGGTGGGAACTATCGATGTATGAGACTTCGTAATCGCACAGCATCACTGGCAAATATCTTGTGATTCATGACTCCATATAGTCCATATGCATTACAGTAGTACCATAAAAAATAAATTAATAAACAAGTTTAATAACAAAGCGAATGGCATATAGAGCCATATACATACATACATACATACAATATTTGTACATATCATGCGGCATGCGGTGGACGTAGGATGTAGTAAAACCGTATACTTACAGATAAGTAATAGTAATAGGGGCATTGATGTGTGACGTTTTTAAGAGACACGGCTTAATTCAGCTGCTGTGCTTAACATACGTATAAATAAAGCATAGACTACTTTGCTGTTCTAAAGTTCTTAAATCGTTCACTTGCATTACCAATGTTAAGCCAACGTATGACAGCGTAATATCGTAACATTAACATTTATAATTTAACAAGGTCATAAAAGATCACGCACCATACTTTTATTGTTAACTTTTAATTTTTCAACTATTACATAAGTACAACGTATATTATGTATTAGGATTTTTAATTAATCCTGTCAATTTTCAGATCCAAGTTGTGGAAGATGGGGGAAAGTTTTGTGGGGCTTGCAGTAGGACTAGATTCCCCTGCTAAGGAAAATCGAGACGAGACGGAGGGAGACTCTGGATTGGGACACGACAAATCCGAGTCGGAAGATGAACGAGAAAGGTCAGAGTCCCCGGTCCCAGAGGGCCAGTTTGAAGTTGAAGACATTCTCAACTACGCTCGGGACTCGTCGGGAGATCTCTATCATGTAAAATGGAAGGGATGGGACGAAAGCGCTAACACATGGGAGCCACCCTCCAGTCTTATTAACTGTAGCGATGCACTCCTGCGGTTTTACCTCAAGCGGAAAGCCGATATTGATGACATTCTAGAGCAAAGCGAGTATTCTATAGTGAATGGACGGAAGCGGAGGAAGGGGCCCCCATTGAGGATTCAACTCCCGCCTGACCCGCGTCCACTGTCTGAGCGGGCATTGGAATTCTACCTGGCAAGTGAATTCCCGAGTCAAGAGCAACGTGAGGTACCTAATTAATAATTATTAATTAATTATTATTAAGTAATTAATTAATCTAACCATTATATAATTTCTATCGACTTTGGCTTCTAACTCTACAGGTCGCAATTCTTGGCCTACCCTCACCAAATTTGGCCCACAAAAAGTTATGACAAATCCGGTGATTGATTTCGTTGCTCCGAATTTTAGGGTCAAGGTGTCAATACTTTAAGGGCCAAAATCATGGCCCCTAGCAACGGATGTTTATGAGTTTTGTTTACATTTTTCGGAAATCCCTTAGGAATTTGTTTACGCTTCTATTTCCGCCATGGCATGGCCCGTACAAAGTCAAAACCATAATCTAAATTCCTCCTATATTGCAAGCCCGGTCACAAACGAAGTATATATGACCTACGAATTGTGATTCTAGACGTTGCAGGCAATTTCGTACAATTTTATATTTTGTCTTAATTCTGAATGCAAAATATTTGTGCTTACTAATTCGTTCCAAGCCAACCGCGCTAAGCGGCAGAGCCGCGTGCGCAAGTATAAGTCACGAGCCGTAGGCGAGATCGTTACTTGCATAATATATTAATATTTAGTTCACATTATTGTTGAGTTGCTGGTTTCTTACTCTGGCTTTCCTTGTCAACAGAAATGTGAATCGCTGTGGAAAAAGACCTTCACAAGTAAGAAGAAGAAGGACACGTTGCGATGGCCATTGCTGAAAATCGACAGAAATCTTGTGTTGGCTGTGGATGGAAAGCTTAGTAAAGATGAAGAAAAAACGCTCCGAGAACAACTCGTAATTCATGAGTTTGACAAGAAGCGAGAAAGTGCCACAGCTGATCTCCAGGTTCGTTATCAGTTTCAGCTCAACATATATTAGTTGTCTATCTGTAAGCTGCAACTGCAACTTGTAGAATTGTGTTTACAGAAATGGGAAGACGAGTTGAACAGCATCAGTGAAGGAAAGCCAGCTATAAAAGTTGAGAATGTTGTTGATTGGGAGGGTCCTCCAACTCATTTCTCCTACATCAATGACTATCGCCCAAGTCCAGAAATTAACATCCCAGATGACCCTCCATTAGGATGCTCTTGTAAGAACTGCTTCGACAACCGGAAGGACTGTTGTGTTACAGAGTCGTCCGGAACTTTTGCTTATTCTCAGTTTAAACGGTAATTCTGGAATTTGTGTTGCATAGAATACAACTTTTGCTTTTACTTTACGCAATCCACATTTGTTGTTCCAAATCCGTAGGCTTCGAGTACCGGTTGGGACACCCATCTACGAGTGCAACAGTGCTTGTGAATGTGGGCCAGAATGCGCCAACCGCGTGGTTCAAGACGGTCGTACGACTTTGACCGAATTGCGTCTTTGTATCTTTCGGACTTCGAATGGCTGCGGTTGGGGAGTGAAGACCATCAAGGTATGCCTTAGTTCACTGCTTGTGTTGTAAGGTTTTGTGATAATGAATTTACAGTATCTAACCAACTGTTGCATTTTTTTAGTCGATTAAAAAAGGGACCTTCGTATCCCTTTATTTGGGTGAAGTGATCGGAACTGAAGAGGCCGAAAGACGAGGGAGGGAGTATGACAATGAAGGTTGTACCTACCTCTTCGACCTGGACTTCAATGAAGGGGACACCTGCCCCTATACTGTAGATGCTGCCAAGTATGGGAACATCACTCACTTTATCAACCACTCCTGCGATCCGAATCTGGCTGTCTTCTCTGTATGGGTCAACTGTCTGGACCCGAACTTGCCAAAGCTGGCCCTCTTTGCAATGCGGGATATTGCAAAAGTAAGAACTAACTAAGCAATGTTGTTCGGCGGGATTTGAATTGTCATTTAATGGGATCCCAGTGTGATGGGCTATGGGATTTAGGTTAAGTGGGATAAACAGCTTTCAAAAATAGTCGCCGAATTAAATCCCATTAAATCCCACTAGCTGTCATGGGATTTAATCGACAAGGAGGGATAACAGCTTGTAATTTCATTAAATCCCATTTTATCACACTTCACAATCACATTATATCCTATTATATCACAATCACAGTACACAATCCCGGTAAGTCCCATTGTACCACAATTCACTATTCCATTAAATATTAAATCCCATTATATCCCAATTCACAATCTCATTAAATCCCACGGAGAGACTGGGAGGGCACAGTTTAATCTTGAATTTTCTTTGTAATTGACTAGGGAGAGGAACTCTCATTTGATTACAAGAATCAAAATGGAGGATCAGTAGTGAGTGAGGAGCCGAAGACTCCGCTTTCAAAGCAAAAGGAGTGCTTGTGTGGGGCCAAAAACTGCCGAAAATTCCTCTTCTGAGATCTTGCTTCTTCCAAATTCTGTTGCCAGTTCCGCTTGGTTTCCATTGGACTCTTGACTTTGGACGTAATGATACGTTACTGGTAAATTGGAATTTTCTAGTAGACTACAGCACCAGTTAGCATTACTATACTGAAGCTTGCCTCATGTTAATAACTTGTAACCTTGTAACCAGACCTATTGGATAATTCTCTGTTCCATTGACGGTGCGTTGGTGTAAAATTTGAAGTCGTACGTTGGACAACGTAGTTACACTATATGTCATGTCTCTGGCGTGGGCCTGTCCACATTTATTTGTCCGACTCCTTTACCTGGCTTTTATCCTTGGTAGACTCTAGGTATTTTTATTTATTATCCTTTAATTTAAGAATGATAACATAAGTTATGAATTGATAGCTTGAATGAAGCTGGGCGAGCTCAATTTTCGGTTCCTTAACCCTCCCGTTCCCGGGACTTTGAAACCTGACTTGTTACCAAAGTACATATCAAATTAGATAATTTATTAAGCCGTGCCCATGTGCATATCAATTTTGATACTCTACTCGACAACCTCCGAATGACAGCGCAGTGATGCCAAATGCTATAATGGTTACTATATAACACTACAGAACTGGTTTGGCAACAACTTGGCAACACTGCTCGGCACTTTTCGTCTGAGTATCAAAATTGATATGTACCCGGTAATAACTGAGAGGCTTTGCTCCGAGGAGGTCACGGTTTATATGGGAATTTTGGGTTGAAAATTTCGTATTGAATTAATATAAAAAAATTCCGAAGGATGTTTTTTGAACAGCTATAAAAAAAATCCCAATAGACGGCGAAAAAGTTTCTTTAAGAAATCAAATTTGCTATGCACCTGGGAACGGGAGGGTTAAGTTGTATATTTCGTGCTGAGAGACAGGGAGACTGGTCGAATGGCTGCATGCTGTATGGTATATATGGTATGTATATGGATCATATGTCTACCCAACTTCCTTTAAGAATGCAGAAGATTGCATGTATAGAATAATTTAAAATTTGGGACATAGGAGAGATGGATTCGGTTGTCGGTAAGCCAATGAAATAACATAATAGAATTCTCAGGAAATATAAATTTAAGAGTATGTAGTCCTTTACGTAATATATGCCTTTTAAAGAGTTAGTACGTACCGACTAGTAACAAACATTCCATTTGTGTGTGTAATTTGGGCTTAATCTAAAGTGATAAAAATAAGTAAAAAGCATGTTAATTCAATATTAGAATTCACGATACACGCTATTCCTGAGAAAATAAAATTGATATCCCGTAGCCCAACGTATGGAATATTGGAAAGTCGAGATTAATCCGAATTTTTAACTGGATTTGAAATCCGGAATTTCAAAATCCGGTCCTTTATGTATTTACATTAATGGAAAGACTACTTTGTTCAAGCAAATCCCAATAATTTCATTTCAGCTTACATAACGTCAAGGTAGTATTTAGGCCTAGATAGACCTATTTCGTTTTTAATTTATTGCCTGAGTGAAACCCCCATGACAACATCATTTTCCAAGTAAATAAATAAACAAGTAAAACGTGGAAAATGTTCGTTCCGAAGGATATGCTTTTAGCCCCCCCCCCCTAAATTTTTCGCCGCTAGATAGCGGGGAAACGACTAAACGTACGCGAAAAATTTAAGACGAATAAAAACCGTTAAATGGGGTCCCATCCATGCGCCACAGTTCAAACGTTGAATTTTTCAATTCCTTCCGACCCAAAAACCTCAAAACACCACCTCGATGTGTCGTTTTAACCCACTTCTGATGTACTTAGGCCTCATAGCAGTTGAAATTATTGTTGGCCATACAATTGGCTTTCAAACAAACTTAATTTGACCTCGGTAGGTCAACGGGCTCCTGAGATATCTCGCCTCCTTCCAGTGTCGCCTCCAGTACGGCGCATCGGCGACTAAAGCTAACTTCGTATTGTCGCATCCCCTTGTCTCCTCCCCTACAGTAGAACCGCATTATACAGTCAACTTTTTCTCCTTGTGGAGTTTACCTTTTAAGTTCATTTATTAAGTTAGGTTAGGTTAGGCTACAACGTACCAAAAGTGCGAACTAAATACCCCCTAAACAAAATAAATGTTGATTTAATTTAACCTGACTTTTCGAGTAGTTTAAAAAAATCGAAACGAAATGAAGTTGAAATTGCTGCGCAATCTTAACTCCATTTTGTGTCGATTTTTTCTCAACACTTAGTTAGGCTACTATGTTAAAGGCATACGATGTATTGAGTTCGACTCGAGTACACAGAATATATTTTTTCGCCGTGCTGGAGGCGACACTGGGAGGCGACACTTGGAGGCTTGTGGAGGCGACAACGTGGGGAATGTTCCTTACTTCAACCCACTCAGGCATACTCATGGACGTTTTACTAGGAGCATTTTTTTTTATAGTATATTAGTAATTTATCATCGATGCCATAATTTTTTAGCACTTTGTATGAGCAACGGACATTTTCTGGCGTGTTGATATCAGCTGAGCCTAATCGATGAGTGCAATTTTTGTACATGAATTCATCATGCTACAATAATTGCTAATTTCCCTTGACATGACCTTCAATACGACCCAAGTGGAAAAACCAGTTCTGCTAGCAATTACAGGCCCTGCATTCTGCATAAGAATGAATACAAAGTGTCAGCTCTTTTATTGTTGTTTCGAGACGGGCACGGCGGATGTGGAATGTTTAAATCTGCTTCGGCCGATTATTTCTTGAAAATAACGAATGATATGTTTAATTCCATTATTTTACCGTCTATTGTCCTAAAATATCCGAATATTTGAAACAGGAAAGAAAATAAGAACTGTCGATGTAGGTATTTGATAATCAGGTTATAATTTAGGTGTTAAATGTTGCTCTGTAATAGCTGCAGCCAAGTAAATATGTAGTATATATTTTAGTTTAAATACTCTCATCCAAATATTCATAGTTAATGCACATTACGCGTAGGGAGAACTACTAATAAATAATATCAAGAACACGAGGACACGGAGACCAGCTTCAATGTGCATGATCCACAATCCTCCAAGTTATCCTCAAGATACGAGTAATATATCACAAATTGTTCAGCATTGACGATGACCGTTCAATGCTACAGTTAAGAGTATGAAGGCTACGAACAAACTGACAGTCGTCTGCGTCTGTAGATGGGTTATCTGCATTCTGCATACAGTACTGGGTTGTAAGTTTCCCTAGGAATGACTGCATAAATTAACAGTGCAGTAGAAGGGCTGTGCAGTATTCGCAACTCCGCCGGTAGGCTCAACACTGATTTGCGGATGAGCCGGAGACAGTTCTAAAGTGTAGCGTTGGAGGAGCCGGGTGAAGAAGCCGAGCCAGATCACTTTGGCCATTGTGTAGCCAAGGCAGATCCGAGGGCCTGAAACATTGAGCTGTTAGCTTATGACTCGGAGTCCGAATCATTGACCTCAATGTACATACCTCCTCCGAATGGGAAAATCTTGTCATCATTAACAATCTTCATGTTTGAGTCCAGGAATCTCTCGGGCCTGAAGGCATTGGGGTCCCCCCAAATCTCTTCACTCATGTGCAGCATCGTCAGGTTAATTCCAGCAAAGGCATCCTGAAAGAGTAGATACGTTAAACTGGAAATTAAAACCTTGTTCAATTTTAGTCGAAATCAATATAAATTCAACCTTTGGCACGAAGTATCCATTGAGTACAGTGTCACAGGCCGCTGTCCTTCCTATATGAGTAATGTCAGTAAACACTTTAAATAGGCTATTATCCATGTGGGAAAATATTGACTGACCATTCATTGGAACGATGTTGGCGTGTCTGTGAATTAAACATAAATTAATTTCTCTAATTTAATTAAGTATAAGCATGTTTAGAACCGCATAGATTGAATACCTGAATACTTCCAGCATAGTTGCTTCTGTATAAGGCATCCTATAAGAATGCGGAAAAATTATGAATGACATGTGCTTGTGACCTGTGACCTCATTGTGACGTGCGTGTACCTGACTCTGTCAGTATTACTCGGCGCCCTATTGGTTCCAACAGTAGTGTGTATTTCCTCTCGAACCTTTTCCTGAACTTTCGGATACTTGAGCATGTAAAGGACTGCGAATTCCAGGGAATTTGCGGTTGTGTCAAGTCCGCCGGATAATAAATCCAAGCACGTTTGAACAAATTGTTCGTCTGTAGGCGGAATATTCAATTATAATCCAGACCTAAACCGCCTAATACTGGATACTGGATAAGTATCGTACCAGTATACAGCGTATGCTTGTTCCCTTTCTCCTCCTCAACCTTCCGTAAGAAGTAGTCCATAAAGTCATTCTGAGTCTCTAGAAAGGTTCCAGCCCGGCGGCGTTTCTCCATTATGTTCTACGCAAGAATCGGTTAAGATTTTACCTAAACTTTTGAAGTCGATTGTGGTGTACGATTTCCTACCTCAAAGAACTTGTGGAGTCCATCTAGACTTGACCATTTGTTCCGGACTTGGGATATCCCTGGAATCCATCTGAGGACCGGGAAGGCGTATTCAATCCCCTGACCAGTCTCTGCACATACACAACAGCGTAAGCAATACTTAGGATACAGCTACTACTATCAAAGCGATTCAATGGAGGCATACGAATTTCTGCCGCGTCCTCCACAAAGTGTATGAGTTGCTTGATTTCCTCATCATCCTGGGAGAACCGCATGCCGGACATCACGCGCCACAGAATGTTAAAGGTTGGGATCTTAAAGTACTGTCGCATGAAGATCTCGTTACTATTCGCAGCCCGATCCTGGTCAAGGGTCTTGGCAAATGTGTCCCACTCTTCCTCCAGAAATACGTCGGCCGTCTTGAGCTCCCCGAAACCAAAATTCTTGAGGGTTCGGGATGAGAACCGACGCATTTCCCTGGAAACTTCTCCAGAGCTCCACATAAGGCCTGATTAAAAATGGATGAAAAATTTGAACAATGGTTTCTGACTTAAATATGTATTTGCGCTGCAAATGGACTTACCAAGATTCTTATCGTAGGTATGCTCCATGAATTGGGGAGCCGCCGGGAACCTCGGGCTCCAAACGGCGGAATTCATTACTTCTTTTGCAGTTTCAAAGTCTTCGATAACAACTGATGGATAGAAAGTCATTTGATATTGTACTAGGAGCGGGCGGTACGGTCACTTACTATTCCGACATGCTTACCGTAGTATTGAACTCCGACCCGGACTCCGAGAACTGGCCCATATCGCTTACAGAGCTGGTGGACCTGCTTGCAGTAAACTTCATGCCGGACCGGGAACATGAAGATGCCGGTCTGAATCATTCCTCCAATTACGGGAAGGGATATAGGACCTTCAAATAAAAATCACGATATGTCATAGGTAGGTAGGTATTTTTGAACTGCATTAGTAAAATGTTTCGTTTCTATACGCACGATATGACAGAATCTGCCCTCTTACCTGGCAACAGTTTCTTCCCATCCTGGGAACCTTTCTTCCTATTTTCTACCCATAGGACGATTCCCATTAAAGTAAGGACGAAGAGTACCAGCTCGGTCAACATGATTACGGTAACTGACAACTTCTATATTCTAATATTCAATTCGAAGTTTACTGACCAAGAAACTTCAATGTAAACAACTAAGGATAAGGACACAGTAGCAGTTAGCAGTAAGTCGTTTCACGGATACACAGTACATGCAGTTCAATATTATGTATAATGCCTCTTTCGCAATTCACAACTGAGACCACAAGATCAAGTTTGCAGGTTGCAGGAATGCTTAAATTTTGCTAGAAGTATAAGAATTAATGGGATGTACGCCCCTTGGTAAGGATATGATATTATACTGTAGTAGGTCCGTTGTACGTTTTATAACACTAGTAGTAGTAAAGTTGCTCGTATTAATGTAATTACTGGAAACAAGGGGTTTTCATATTATGATGCATACATATGAACTTCTTTGTATGCCAAATGCAAACCCGTCTTATAACCCAACTATGTAGCACTAGCACAAGCAAAAAATTACAAAATGCAGAGTTTCAAGGAAACGGCTGCGTGATAAGAATGGATTACTCGAATCGCATAACATTACCTTTACCTCTATAAACATTTCACAAACAATTCGATCTCCTTATTATAGTGAGGACGTTCGAATTTACAATTGAGCCAAGAACTAATTAGAGAAT
>JAQFZY010001529.1:0-15118 GCA_034696285.1 Hypogastrura burkilli | reverse complement strand
TTTGAACGTTAGGTTAGATTAAGCAACATTTAGTTAGGTTAGGATATTTGCAGGCACGATTTTTAAATTCTCTGGCGTGTTTATTATTCTTCCTGAGATCGTCACATTTTTTCCTAAATCGGTAATATTTTTTCATAAAAACGTCACTTTTCTCCCTGAGCGAAAAATACAAGCCTTTCAAAAATGGCTTGAAAATTATGGATTTAAATACAAGCGTTGTTTTAAAAAGCCTGTTTATCTTGAAAGGAGTAGTAGTGTACCCTAGTAGTGTCTCAGTGAGATTACTATTCGCGTCACATTGTACACTACCGGAATAATAATTATGGTATTTTTTACACTAACGAAACTTGTACGTCGCCGAATCAAAGAAACGAACAAATGCTGGTAAATTCTTTTGAACAGTACCGAAATACAAGAATTTAAGAAACAGTGGAATGGGAAGGTACTGCAAGATGTGAATGGGTGGACTGGAGGCTTGATTGTGAAAGGTCGACAGGGCAGGATTATTATTAATCATATTGGCAGCAAGGACGGTTTCTTAGCTGGGGCTCGAGACTAACATTAATTAAATAAGGTATATATCGTAATATATCGTAACAGAAATATAAGGTATATATTAGTAAAAACCAGTCGCATTTATCCATAGCCACGGCTCGTTTGTGCGAGCCAGTCCTACACTGCCACTCACTTTCATTTGGCCTTGAGCTGATCTAAGCAATCCGGCTGGACAGTAGTCAGTTTATGTAGTAGCCTATATACTCTAGGGATGTGACCGAACGCCGAATTTGCCTGAATGATAAAAAAAGTGTGTTTATTTTACTACAAAGCAACTAAGGAACGTTTGGTCGATATTGAAATTCTTCTCCGCGTTTGGCGGAATTTGACTCCTGCATTATTTCTGCGCCTCACCGGGCCAATTCCTGACCACGTCTCGGCTGGTCTCTAACTATGAATTATGTATGATCATTCATCATATCCGTTAATTTCTCATTTACGAAACTCACTCACTACTCCATCGTAGGTCCTCGGAGCCTGAGCTACAAGGTCTATAGGGGGATTTTTCTCTGGGCTCATGTAAACCACGTGAAGCATAGCCGAGAGGAGCTTAGACCCATAGCATAGGAAAGGATTGCTTTTTTGGCATGGGCTTTATACATAGGAAAACAGAACGCTCTGGTTTTACTTGGAAGTTTGAAATTATTTTGGAAATATATTTATACGCTCTTATTCTTATTCGTTATTTTATTAGGAATACCGATCAGTTTTCGAAAATTTTGAATTTTGTTCAAATTCTTTATATAAGAACTATTTGGTCTGCTTTGGCCATGCAAGGGAAGAAGAGACGGCCGGCGCGGCGGATCTTGGACTTGGAAGGAGCTTGGAAAAGTCCTTTCCCAGCCGCAAGTCCTCTCTCGCTCGGCTTCAGGTTTGCACCATTATCCCCCTATACTCACTCTCTCAGCACCTTAGGAGTCTCTGGATTAAAAGATCTATTGAGTTTTAATGCCCTGACTGGATGCATTAGAGTTCTCTGCCTCCTCAAAATCACTTACTCCCTCCCTCCCTTTACCACTAATGATTTCAGAATTTGCTTTCAGTTGCCAATCAGCTTGTTTTTGAGGCTTAATCAGTTATGAATTAAAAGACGTTCCCACTCAGCCCGCACCGGAGCCCTAACAATAAATCGACCTACGCAGAAATTCCCGGGCCCTGTAATAAATCTAATTTTGTTTCTCTTGCGGGATGCGCCCATGGGAAATTCGAATCTTGCATAATTGATTTCCACATGCTGGGTTATTGGTTTCCCCAATTCCGAAAAAATAATATTTCAAGGATTGGTGCCAGGACTGTCTCATCTGCTCCTCCATTACTCTCATTTCCCCAATTCTTCCTCTTCCTCACTGTGTGTCAAAAAATGAGGCCTGCTCTCCATAATTTGCATAACTATTCTACTGCCCCAGTATATAAATAGGTGGGCTGATTTAAGACAGGAACCCAGTTGTAGCAAGTTCGCAGTCCTGACTCGGGGTGAGCTTCCAGTGGTAATTTCAGCGGCAGAATCATTCAGGATCCAGAATGCATCTCCTTGGGCTGGTTTTGGTGGCCGGCATGTGCCTGGGCCGCAGTGCAGGTCTGGAGAGTGGGACTGGACGAAGGTCCTGCGAGTCCGAGAAGGGCTGGGAGACTTCGGGGTGCCTGGAGAGCGGGGACAGCGAGTATGATCTCAGACCAGGGACCCCTGATATATGGATTTCCAGACTCAAGGAGACTCCATTACTAAGTGAGCACTATCGAGCCATGCATGACGTAATGCCAAGTACACTGGTAGGATGAAACCTACGGCGCTTAGAGCGCTGAAATCTAGGTTGAATCCAGGCTAGCGCTGAACAGAGGTACTATTCGAGTACCTACTTTTAAAGAATTGAATTGAAGCTTTGAGAAATTTTGGGGAAATGGTGCAAATAAATATGAGGCCCAGCTATATATGCATTTTGAAACTGCTTAACTGAACTCCTTCCAGAGTCCGGATTGGATGGGCGGGATGGTCGCCTCTCGTATCTGGACCGGGACAACTTCTTCGCCTTCTCCAACCCGGCTCTCCAGGATTACCTCCAGCGTCATTCTAAGCGGAACAAGGCTGGGAGTGAGTCGAAGTCAAGGCCCGAAGTCCTTCCACTTCCCTTCTATGCTGCTCGGGGCTAGGCCGAACTTCCATTGGAAGAGATGCTTCTGAGCACGGACTTCCTATTACTTAAATTTAAACCTAAGAATCCAGATTGGTGGCTAGGTAGGAGCGAAAGAGAAATAAATGTAAATCCAATTATGGGAAAAGTTGTAAGTTGCTGGTCCTATACTGATGAGGAGAGGTTCTGGACATGCCTGCTCTCACGCTCCGTGACGGAACGGTTCGGAGTCACTTGGTGTTTGGGATGATGACTTTCTGTTTTCGGAAGCTCGGGAGTTAGGTTAATGAAATTGGGGGCTGGGAAGACCCGCATCTTCCTTGACGCGTCAAAGAGAACTTGGGGGAAGTTCAAAGGTTCAAAGGGAACATTCCATTAGGCCACTAATATGACTCAGTCTTCCCTCCAACCCCCACACCTAATCAGACCCAGCCCTTAGAACCAATTCAAATGAATCCTCAGAGGAGGCCCTTTGGTTACCAAAATCCAGGTCCCTAATTACAATCACAAATTCCTCATTTGCTCAGAACACCGGAACTAATCCCAAAATTATGATTCGGTTACTATAAAAGACAGGCCCTCACACACTTCCACCAAATAGTACTCCCCCAAGTCTCTTCCTCCGCTCTGACTCGTCACCCAAAACCAGTCACTTATTTAATAAGTCCAGACTTCACACTATCGAATCTTCGGGAATTCTCCATTTCTTTCCTACATATTTCAGGTAAAGTCATACAACCACAAGCCATGGAGTTGGACCTAAGCCGAACTTGAGCCAGGAACATTATTCCTTAGACGTGACCTTTATTTTTTATTTAAATAAAGAACACTACATGGGACCTTCCTGGCTCGGCTCTCGCTGCAACAGACAATTGACGGCGAAGGATCAGGTCCAGGTTCCATTTTCTTTCTCATGTTAAGACGGTGCGTCCATAGTTGTATTTCTCAAACCGGAAAGTATGAATTAGTTTATATTCCTCCTCAAATGGGAGTCTGGATAATTTCCTAGAGTTTGGAATGTCCATTTCGTTACTGAGCATTCGGAAATAACGGGCGAGTTTAAATAATATTATAAATAAAATAAAACTAGCCAACAAGCCCGCCCTAACGCGGAAACAGCAATTACATTTTCTGCACATTCTAGAGTACATACCTCCATTCAACACCTTTATGGCACACACATATACTCTAGAAATGTGCAGAAAATGTAGTTGCTGTTTCCGCGTTAGGGCGGACTTGTTGGCTGGTCGAAGTAGAAGTATTTAAAGACAATTTACAATACCGTGCGTTTACAGTTAAGGTAAACTGTCATTCTAGGTATCCATCCATGCGCCATATTTACCACTAACCCGAGGAAATTGCTCTATTTTTAATCAATTTCCTGGCTTATGGAATAGTGACGTGAGAATAATAATAGTTTTTTTGTAGATACTCATAATACTCAAAATAGGTTTTACTCTTAATTGGCGTATGTAGTTTATAGTACGTCCCAGGCTGGTACGTCCTACAATTCCTTTCTGCAGATTTTATTGAGGGAATCCCAACGTTGTTGTCCTAACAACACGGGTATATTACGGTTCCAGTGCCCAAACAGTTTGCATAGGTCATGCAACCAAGATCCTTACGTTTTATTAATGTGATCCCTCCGGCCAACAAGATTTCGCGTTAACGCGGAAACCAACTAATTTTTCTGAACATTTCTAGCACACGCCTGCCATTTTAATGAAGACATAGAACTAAGATTTGCTGGCACGCGTGTGCTAGAAATGTTCAGAAAAATTGATTGGTTTCCGCGTTAACGCGGGTTCTTGTTGGCTAGTCTAAGAATAAATCATTTAACACAATTTATCAGTACGGTTCCAGTATGATTAATTGGAATTAATTAGTTATCGGTCTGAATCAATTTTCTAACGCCGCATTGCAGTCAAGCAGAATTTAGTTAAGAACCGATGTAAATACTTAAAGCCGCGCCTAGAATTGAAACATATTTAGATTTGGATGGACACTACCCGTGAGACTCGTAATAGGCTTTTGCTAATATCTTGTGTAGTTTATAGATGTCCTGTATTTTGCTCTCCGGATTTAATAATTATTTGTTGAAATGGTGAAATTGTTGTCCTAACAACACGCGCATATTCCGGTTCCAGTGTCTAAACAGTTTGCATAGGTCACGCAACCAGTGACGGTCCTTCCGTCTTTATATATTATACTAATTATATTCTGAGGTCATGCAGCCAAGATCCTTAGCGTTTTATTAATGTAATCCCTCCGGCCGACAATATTTAATTAATTAATTATATTCTTTGCAAACGTCAACAAATGTCACCGCCCGTACCCATTGTTATGGTAACACCCCAATTGAAACTACTTTTTCCTCATTATGTTTGTAAATCAAACTCGCCTGAAATGTGGTTCATTTGTTCCTTTGTGTCGTCACTTAGGCTGTTGCAGTTTGTAGTAAATACACAATACTTCGTCAATCCTCTTGACATTTGTGTGTATGTGTGGTAGAAAATACGTTGAAATCGAACCTCTGCCTCAGTTCCTCCGGCCCTTGATGCCATTATATCTCCATTCAATAAGTTACCGCCAATATGGCACGTGTACTCTGGAAACGTATATAAAATGTAGTTGCTGATTCCGCGTTAGCGCATCTCCAACACAGATCCAATTCTTTTCCTTTCTACCCGTTTCTAGCTTGATTTCCTATCCAAAACAGACCCAGTTCCTCTTATTTCTACCCGTTTCTACCTGAATTTCCTATACAACACAGACCCCATTCTTCTTCTTTTCATCCGTTTCTACCTAAATTTCCTATCAAATACAGACCACATTCTTCTTCTTTCTACCCGGTTCTACCTTAATTTCCTATCCAACACAGACCCCATTCTTCTTCTTTCTATCCGTTTCTACCTAAATTTCCTATCCAACACAGACCTAGTTCCTCTTATTTTTACCCGCTTCTACCTATATTTCCTATCCAACACAGACCCAGCTCCTATTCTTCCAACCCGTTTCTACATTTATTAAAAATTTCAAGACACTTTGATCTTGCACTTCATTGGCGCTTAGCGGCTTTGTTGCAGCGGTAGCGGTCAAGTATGACATGGCGCATGGCTTTAACATTAATGTCCTTATTGTTTAAAGCATTTTGATGTGCTACTCGACATGCTTTAAATTTTCAAGACGCTTCGATCTTGCGCTTCATTGACACTTAGCGCTTTGGTTGCAGCGTTAGTGGTCACCTGTGACATGGCGCACGGCTTTAACATGGATGTCCTGATTGTTTAGAACATTTTAATGTGCCACTCAGTATACTTACAATTTTCAAAACGCTTCGACGTTGCGCTTCATTGACGCTTAGCGCTTTGTTTGCAGTGGTAGCGGTCACCTGTGACATGCCACATAGCTTTAACAGTAATGTTCTTATTGTTTAAAGCGTTTTGATGTGCTACTCGATATACTTTAAATTTTCAAGACGGTTTGATCTTGCGCTTCATTGACGCTTAGCGCTTTTTATGCAACGGTAGCGGTCATCTGTGGCATGCGACATAGCTTTAACATTGATGTCCTTGTTGTTTAAAGCAGTTTGATGTGCTACTCGACATACTTTAAATTTTCAATTAAATTTTCAAGACGCTTCAATCTTACGCTTCATTGACGCTTAGCGCTTTTGTTACAACGTTCAGTCACTTGTGACATAGCGCATAGCTTTAGCATTGATTCCAGATTGTTCAGAGCAGTTTGATGTGCTACTCGACATACTTTAAATTTTTGAGACGATTCGACATTGCGCTTCATTGACGCTTAGCGCTTTTGTTACAGCGGTAGCGGAGTCCACTGTAGCTTTAAAGCTTACAAGTAAGCTGGTGAAGATTTTAAGCTATCATACAACTTTGTAGCATTAGTATTTAATATAGTTAAGCCGTTTCAAACGGACGGACGGACGGACGGAAACTGCAAAATATGTATGTATATGATGATATATCCATAGCTATCCTTGGTTTTGGAAAGAGACCCTAATTATAAGAAGGCTGTACTTTTCGTGAAAGACAGAAAAACTGTGAAATTTAACGAATTAAACTAGTTTTGTACAGTCCTAATTTAACTACATAGACTCTGAGATTGGTATAGTTAACCTACTAGGGCTTACTATGTACATATAACCTACCCACGCTTAATATTTGTCTGTATGAGGGATTCGGAGTTTGGATTTTCCGGTAAAAAGCTACGTATGTTTCGGGACGAGATAATTAGCGTAAATCTGATTCCTGCTCATTCACTTACATGTATGTGAACCCACTTTGAAGGTGTGAGGAGTTGGGAGGTATGAGTCCGCTTGCGGGTATGGCCATCCTCGTCCTCCTCGGTCTGGTCCATGGGGCCCCTGAGAAGGAAGAGGTCACGGACCACTTGGGGGAAGGCGAGGATGATGGGCTGTCCTTTGAGAAGGCCTTCCCTCGATACGGGGATGAGGAGACGGGGCTCTACTCTCCGGTCCTCTACGGGAACAAGTACGTCAAGAGGACGCCGTTCAATAGCTGGGGCGGGAAGCGGGGGTTGAGGGGGGAGCTGGGCCCCGGCGTCTACGGCTTCCTCCACAAGTTCTCAGTGCTGGGCGGGAAGAGGCAGGGCTCAGCCACTGAGCAGAACATCCGGCGTGTCAGCAAGCCAGAGCCCCTCTTCTCGTCTTGGAGAGGATAGAGCCCGGAGGACAGAGGACCTTCTTCTTCGGAAGGATGTGTAGAAGACCTTCTTGTACATGCATATGTACATAGCATAAGTAGCATTCATTCCAGCCTGCCCGGACGGACTTGGACGGACCCAGACTCTAATAATACTCCGCTTAACTCTAATACCCACCCCCTCATCCTCCCTCCCTAAGGACTATGGAATCATTGAATGGGCAGCATTCCATTCAATTCATGTCATTCTCACCCTACTCTGCCTCCTCAGAATCTTTCCCCTTTATTACTAAGACAGATCATCAATGATCCCCTTCAAAACTATAGGATGTTCTCCATCATGTAGGTATCTCCTCTTCCGAAACCCATCTCTTTTCTTCCCTTAGTTACGCCTCGGAATCAGTTGGTGGTACTCTTTTGGCAGTATGATACTATTATTGGTTCGAAGAGACGCACACATCATTCTCATTCAATCTGACAATCCTTTTATTTCATTTATAATTTCCTATAAATAAATCAGTACCACTACGTCTATGTATAATTTACAACGTGATTCTAAACTCTGTTTTAGCTCGTACAACTAATAACAGATTTATTTCACCCAGCGCCCCGCTCGCGCTCCATCACGCGGGATCTTGACCCTTTACGCCTGTTGCTGCAAAAGTTACAGTAAGTCTGCAAGTGAAGCCTCATCAAGACAGTTCGAGGGCCCGGCCTATAGTACGTATGTTCTCTAGGAGAAGTAAGTGAGGGAAGAAGCAGTAGTGCCAGGAGCCACGACTAAAATACTTTCCTGATAATACCTATAGCAACGGATACTATATCGAACAGCACAGTTGAATAGAAGAGTGACCTGATTTGGTACTGCTATTAATACGAAATATTATGTACCTTTAAACTTGGAGTGCCCGCCAGGTAGACATGAGCAGACTAGCTCGACGGTGGTTAGTAAGATCCGCCGTCTTGAGCCAAATATTGGGCTTACATACAAAGGGCCCATAACACTCAGCTAACCCTCCGAAGGACCAGTCAAGCCCCACAAGCACCACTTACAAGAGGGCTAAAAAGAGGAGCCTAGTCCTTCATATCGCCAATTGAACGCCGGGTTATAAAGAGAGCTGGATAGCTAATGCACTAGCTAATGATAACTAAATACATAGATAGATGGTTAGGGTGGGAATGGGGCGGGTTTGGGGAGACGTGTAGAAAGAAGGTGAGGTAGCGGACGTAGGCGGGTATTGAGGAGGCCTCTTGTTAGACGTACGAAAGTTGAAGGAAAGAAAGGTGGTTGGGATGTTGGGACTGGTTACTTCATATTATTGGGATCGGCTGGGAAGGACTTTGAGTCTATTGAGGAAGGATGACATGAGGAAGGACATATCCCACCCCCGAGACCCTGATAAGAGTTAATGGGCAGGTCGGGCCGTCCGAGTCCTTTTCCCTCGTAGTCCCATGAAACCTTCGGCTGGGGCTCGCTTCTGACCCATGAGGTTCTCCAGCGTCTGAGCCTCCAAGTCCCTCCGCCCATCAATCTTCTCATCTCGACGTCCCAGCCATTGATATCCAGGTCCTGAAAAGAGAAGGAGTCGGGCTCGAGATCAATCCCTCCTCAGTCGAGCCTGGTCGAGCTAAAGGTGAGAGGAAAGAAAGGGGGCCCATGACATTGGGCCTCGATCCTGGACTCACCCTCATAATACGGCCACTTCTTTCCGCGCATTCCGTAGAAGGCTGCAGCGGGGGCCCGTTTCCAGGCTGGACCGGCGTCCTTGTAATGCCATGGCCCGTCACCGTAGGCAGCGTATGGATAGTCTTGGGCAGACTCCTGTGGGGATGTCAGGCCCTCGCTCGACTCCGCCGACCGCTCAGGCAGGGCAGCTACTAGTGACAGCAGCGTTGAGAAGAGAAGCACGGACTCCGTCAAGGACACCATCCTCATTCCTGTCCTACCACCTCCGCCGGGGGGACTCGGGCCTCGGAAACAATACGACTATTTCACACCCAACCGACAGGACTCAAAGGCAGACCCACTGCCCACTCCTCCCGCTTAACAAAATGACTCCGACTATTATGTTAGAAGTTAGAACGTCCCTCTCACTCCGAGATTGACGGAAAACAGAAGACTCTCTAAAGTCCAAAGTAATTTACGGCTCTGAACCCAGGCCCAATTCCAATTCCATCCATCACCTCGAAATAAGGAGTCCTTAACATCTCATTTGAGATGACTAGAGACAGAGATTGTTATTTATGCTAAGACTGCCACTCCCACAGCCCCCAATGAGATTTGGAAACAGTCACAAGTAGAAAGCAAAACTTTTCCAAAGAGTGTAACAATCAAATCCCGCTTGACCTCACTGACCAAGGCCGTATTTAGACATGGGCTAATACGGCTCTAGCAATTACGTTACTTTTGAAATTCTATTTTTTATGCCCCCCCTGAAATTAAATCCTAAATACGGCCTTGTCACTGACTGGGCACATTCTCATCAGTATGATTGTGTATAAATAGGTTAGGCTCCCTTGGCATTTTCGGCTAGTGATCCAACTCCAGTTTCGGCAATTACGGAGAACTACTTTGAAAGATAAGCATACTTTCTACGTTTCTACATAAAATAATGAATTTAGCAAGCCCTAGACTAGTTTCTAAATTGGATGATGAGACAGAGCTATTAAGGAACTAGCGAGGAAAATCCCTGTGGACACAATTCTTAAATCATCGTCGAGCTGTCATAGGGCCTAGCGTATAAGTCCAAAGCCATGAACAAAACCGCGACACAGGGCCCTTGGCCTCAGTTCCGTTACTTTGACGCATGGGGTCCGGCTATACAAAGGAATCCGATGGAAACTTAACGGAGATTTATGGGCAAGGTATCCGACCCAATTGAGCCTCGGATCTGCGTAGTTATCTAACCATAAGTGGTATTTATGTCTCCTTGGGTACCGCGGTCTGCTTGGTGCCGAACAGAACCTAACTGAAAAATTCAGATCCGCCCATGCCCAAGGCCAGGTAAATAACTGAATCTTCCCCATTTCCTTGACTCTGCCAGCACTCTCTGCAATATTTACTGAAGCGTAACTGGATTGGTGAAAGTCGTTGAATAGCATGACTGCAGAAGGAGCAAAGGTGTCGAAAATCAGGGGATCGGGTATAAAATAATCAGCCAAGGCGGAGTCCTGAACCATCCTCACTTTCTCCCTACAAACTTTCTCCATTAAAGGCCGAAGGAAGGGGGTCTTCTTTGGTTCCTTGGGTTTGCTCAGGTCAGAATTGATAATATGGAGAATTTGGGGATGGGGAATGCAAAATAGTTTTCATTGAGCTTATTAGATTATGGGGCCAGCTACTCAGTTCTAATTGGGGAAGCCCGAGTTTCTGACCTTCTGCTCCCGGACGCTGTGGACCTGAGCATAGACTGGGAAAGGGAAAGAGTGAATACATTATTATGATTTAGGAGGGCTGCGGCGGTCGCGTGAGGGGAATCACGTAAATGGATTTCGGAATGAGGGAATTGGTGGCGGAGAGGTGAAGGAAAGGCAGGGCAGTAACGTCATAATTATAATGGTTTTTAAGGAGGAGATAGAATGAGCTAAGTACACGGATCTCCGCTTGCCCATGCTATTACCATGTAGTAAGAGTAAGACGGACGGAGTCATAATTATGAGCCCGGTTGAAATTAATAGTATAGCTATTATAGAATAGCTACTGGGCCAGACACGCAACTTTGAATTCATTTGACTCCTCCACCACCGGCGACTTTATGAGTCCCCGAAATTCGGCCATGGACATGCCTACCTCCTCCTCGTCTACATAACCTCCCACTTCCTTCCCACACGTCTACACAACATTAATATCAACCTGCCTGGGCTCTGCGCCAATACAAATACTCGATATTTTTGACTGAGGAGCCGCCTCAAGAGGATCTCGGCGTCTTTGACGAGGCCCAAAGTGCTTGCTAATCATCCACTGTCACTCCTTCAGCCCGATTGATTAGGTGGTAAAAGACTTTGGGTGAAGGCATACTACGTATACATATGTATGTATACTGTATGTATGTACATAGGATAAATATTCGGTCTCTGGTGCGAAGGTGAGAGAGAGCGGATGATTGAAGGGCCTTCATCCACTTCCAATTCAGAGATTAATAATTGAAATGGGTTCCTAGTTTTGTGTAGGCTCTAAATTAATTAGGGAAGTTGAGGCGGAGGAAGCGGGAATTTAGTTTGAGTCTAATGAATTGATGGGGAATAAATAATTATGCGGGAGGTGTTGGGGAGCGGCAGGTGTTTCCCTCGAGGAGACTCCGGGGATGATTCAGTCAGAACGAATTAGGCCGGGAAGGATGCGGCTCCGCTCAAACAAACCAACAATTAGGAGACTGACGTCAGGACCAGCAACTGGCTCAATCTAATGGCCTCCGCCCTGATCTACACAAAACGACACAGCGTCCTGCTCCGCTCCGGACTCCGATGAACCCAGTCCAACTTAACCCCTTCCACAAAATTCTTACAACCGCCAATACTAACAGACTCTAAAGAGCAGTTTCCAAGACTTCACAACACATTTTATGCAACTTAATTCCCTCCATCTATTCCAATCAACATCAACGGGGATCTGAAGAAAGCTACGTTCAATCAAACCACTACATATGTACTATTATAATATAACCCATTCTTTTAAATTCTTCCTTTCAATCACACCTAAGGGTCTTCCTGCGACAACAGTCGTTAGTTTTCAATAAGAATAGGTACGCTACTTGCAAGATATGTATGTATTTGTTATTGATGATTGACTACCGGTCCCACGCATGGGCGTGGCCAAGAATGGGCCAACGTTGCCCGACCCCCCCCCCCCGAAATGGTCGCCAAAAATGTAATTTTCCCATTTAAATCGCCAAAATTTTCCCCTACGGCGCACTATCCATTCTATCGGTACTATAACTCCTACATTCTCAACCAAAAATGGCGAAAATCCTCTATTTTGGAGGTCAAACGAATAAAAAAATGTCTAAATTTTCGCCCGCTGCGCAAGTCCACTATAAATCTGACGAAAATTCTCACTTTTTACCCAAGAAAACGTCGAAAATAAACGGTTTTGGAGATAAAAGTGTGAAACATTTTTCCGCCTCCGGCGGAAGTACATTGAATTTTTTTCGGCCCCTCCCGAAACTGTATAAATAGTCGCCCACAGTTGATGCATATTTTATTTACGCCTTATGGCAACTTTTAAGCACGGCGCTTAGTGACCAAGTGCGTGCATGTCACAATTTGTGAGGTAATAACTAAACTAAGACCTAAGAGTGTACCTACTTCATTTTAGCCTGAACGATTTTCGTTTACAAAACTTTGTCAACGGGACAAACTTCCTTTTTCTCGTTATTGAGTCATTATAATCCAGAGTAATTAAATATAAGTAATAAGTTCCCAATCATAGCTGAACTGCAGTGAACTGCATAACGGAGTGCCTGCAACTACCTGACAAGTAGTAGTTGGAATAAACGGTTATTTCAATTAAGAAATTTTTATAATTCATAATTGATGACCATTGGAATATTTTTAAAATTTTGCAATTTCTCTTAGTGCCAGTATCCAGTATGGTATGTAGGATATGATCTGATCTGATATGGTATCGAACATATGCCTGAGTCTGGAATAAGGTTGACTTAGAGTAAATTTCCTGTTTTTAAGAATTAGAAAGCTTCTCCAGAATGAAGTATAAGAGGAGGACTGGTGTTACTTACAGCTATTGGGAACCGGAGCGTGGGGTCAGGAGTTCTGGAAACAATAGGAGCTTGCTGGAGCCCGGGACACCTTCTACTTGAGTCTTATGGAAATCCTGGGAGTCAATTTGTTGGGCTGACTGTACTGTGACGTCTAAGGGGCCTAACTATGATTCTTGTGGCCTTTATAGTGAAGGGACTAAGTGATTTGGGCTGTGCGCGGAGTAGGAGAAAAGAAATGTTTCTGGCCCATTTGAAGATTGGGACTCGGGTTCGACCCCCGTCCCTCTTGCTCTGCCCAACCCCTCCAGGCTCCCACTAGCCCACCTTCCGCCCAATCAATACTAAATCCCTCTAAACTCACAATTAACATGGGCACTAATATGGGGACCTAGGTCTATGGAGTAGTATGTATGTATTTTAGTTAAGCGAGAGGATCTCACGGATCCCGACTCCCGTAGTCCCAAACGCTCCCTGAGCAGTTTAAAGGGTTATGCCTGCTCTAATCCATATGGGTCCCTATTACAATGTGATGAAAATATTAGATAGAAAAGGGCCCATTCTTACTCCTTATTGTCCTCCCGAGACACTACAGCCAGCCTGCCGACAGACCTGAATACCTATGACATAGGTAAGGGGTTAGAGTTTAGAGTGCTGGCGGGTGTTATTGTGAATTGGAAGTATCTGCCAAGTCCTGGCTTCCTCCTCAAGCCATGAATCATGGGGTAAGAGAAGTCTCATTAATCCACACCTCAGCGATCTTGTCCTAAGGTTCTCCAAATATCTAGTCTGCTCTCAAATCCCTCAATCAAACCTTCGGACATACATAATACGAGTATCTCTTTCTTCCTCCTCAAATACTTACTTCCCAAACGATACCTTCCCTACTTACCCTGCAGTTCCTCTAATATTACTTTCCAAAGAGTTGTCTCTTGGCTTCCTCATCACTTCGAATTCGAAAGTATTGGCTTCTTGTAAGCGGTCCAATGCGTGTAACAGGTGTTATGTGATACAGTGTGTACATATTCCGATTTCATTCTCCAGCCTTCACTTGATTTCCTGCTGGGAGTTTGGGAATTCGGAAGTGTAAGGGCGGGCTTTAATTGTATTACTTATTATAGTTGGATACCCTAATCTTGTATGTAAGTATGTACTTATTATGCACAGTAATGTTCCAACTTTTCCACTTCAAGTTGCCCGTTTCGGTATGCAGAATTGGGCCTAATAAATACGCGTGTAGTGTATGCGATAATAGAGAGCCCGGTACCAGAAATGCGGTTAACATACAATTGCCAGAGCACAATTCCCGGCATGGACAATTGCCGGTGTATACAATTGCCGGCTTTGCTCTAAATAGGCATGTTAGTGGTAAACAGAAGTTAAAAAATATCAGTTAATCCAATAAATTATATATTTCGATATGTTCCAAAACAATTTTAACTAAACTATTCTAACTATTATAAAACTACTCCAAGGTTTGGTCTGTCAGATTGATCCCGATCGCAATTCTCAAATTAGACTCACCAAATCCATCCAGCAAAAAGTTATGCCTAATACAAAGGTCAAGTTTGAAAATAGGATTTTTACGGTCAAAGGGTCAGGGCCTTAAGGGCCAAAAACATGGCCCCTAGCAACGGATTTTTTAGACTTTTGTTGAAAATCACTTTGACTTGACATACCGCCCAAGCACAACTCTAAGTGGTCCAGGCCCAGGTCTTGGCACTGTCACACCTCGGAAATGTTAATTTCACCAAACAGATTGACCGGTTTTAAAGGTTGGTTGGTGTCGGGTGATCTTTTGTGGATTTGAGTCTGACCCAAACCCAAAACTGACAGAAGAGTATACATCTTCAAAGCAAATTCAAATAGATTGGAACCGTCCCGCCTCTAATATTCTACGGCGTAGGAGTTAATGCACTATGGTATTGGAGCCTATTCTAAGATTGAATCGAAATCACAGACATAAGTAATTGTAGGCGAGAGCACGTTATTCGCTGGGGTACCTATATAAGTTTAGATATCTTTAGCATAGTCT
>JAQFZY010001528.1:0-15120 GCA_034696285.1 Hypogastrura burkilli | reverse complement strand
TCAGCCCCAAGCTATGGGAATTACTGCCGAGTCCGATATCCAGTTCAGCTTGAGCGTAAGTGGTTATGCTACATCATGGACGCTGGGCTAGGACAAATTTAATCTGTCGGGTCCCGCAAATTAATGCGAGAATCCTAAACCGGGAATACGCCTGGGATAATTATAGCAGCTGTGTAAAAGTTTACGGTCCAGAAAGGGGAATACTTCCTTTGTAATGAATGGGCTAAGCTGACTAGGGAGCCTGGAATTATTACTGCGTAGTGCGTAGGCGGCCTTCGATCAATTCTGTACGAGGCTCAAGTGCGCAAGAAGGCAAAGGAGGTAAAAAGCAGCGTGCTAGTGCTGTAAATGAAATATGAAGGAAACCTAATCTAACCTAACTTGACCTGTGGAGAATAATCTCGTCTTCGTATAACAGGTACTTGTACAGAATTGACAGCGTACACTAAAGGGCCTAGATCCTAGCCTCTGGAAATGTTCAGCCATAAGCAGTTATGCTTCCCACTGAGCCTTCAGATTTTGTGGGAGTAATTCAGAATGGATTAGACAAAAATCAAACCCATTGTCCCTATAGCGGAGCCTGAGAGGGAACTTTTAGTGGTGAAAGAGCCAGATAAAGCTCAGCGGAGGAGAAAGGGCCTTTCTCCGCCAAAGACACAACTTTCTCGGCGGGTCCAGCTCCAGCCTCCTATATAGATAGGCTCCGAGAAAGGACCATTCTACGCTTCAGTTTGCGCCTGAATAACCTGGAACGCTTATAGTAGGGGCGGGAGGTCAAACTACTCACTATGGATATAGGGGGACGGGAGAGTACGTACTTAGGGAAGGTAAACAAATAACGGAGTAAATTCAAATGGAAATCCTTCTTCTCCCTCAAACTCACCGATCAATCTTCCCGTCCAGATTATTAGCCACTTCGTCCATTTGGCCTTTCAGCTTCCCCAGCTCCCCGTCCTTCTCTTGAACTTGAACAAAGAGAAAGAATAAATCAGAATCAGACAAATGGACCACAAAAATGAATAATAGCAAGTTGTTGTCATTCCTTAAAATATCCCCCATTTTGACAAGATAAATCAAACTCTTCTAACAAAACCATATACTATGTAATACAATGATTCAAGGAGAAGATCCATACACTACAACCAATACATACAATATCAAAGATCACGTAGGCAGTAACCTTAAAGTAGGCAAAAATCGTATTCTTGAGTAATTTCTTTGGCAAGACTTCATACTTCATGCTGGTAGTTCAAATCCGGGAGTATAAGTATTAGACAGATACTGGTAGTTATAGAATAACAGTACACCAGTACCTGACATAATACTCATAACCCAGACGAACGGAAAGGGTGGGGGGGGGACATGTCATGCCAAATTCACTGAAAATGAACTTGTACATAAGGGTCATGCGGTCTTAAGGTTCATAAAGAATTATCTTATACCTCGCATGGATTCAGCTCTCTTCAAAATAAACACTAGCACCCAATATAAAATTATAAACACCAAATATGAATACGAATACAAATATTATATAGTTTCCACTAAAGGCTAAACAGGCCCCACCTCTAATATAAACAAATTAAGCGTAATTGTAATTAGCATTAAAAATTCAGTAGAGACTCAGGCGAGTGTATTCAACCCATTTCCTCCTTCAATTTGCATAATAATAAGCCCAAGATGTAATACATATGAATACGGACGTGCTAAGTTCCTAAATTGCTAGGTACATTACAGGCATTTACTGTAAGATGTCCGCATTTTGGACAGGCCTGTCCAGCGTCCTAAATATTTCACGGACCTTTTAATTACGGCCTGCCAGGGAGTCGGGGCCTGAATAATTAAAACGTAATAATACCAAAGCCGGGTCCCGGGCCCAATAAGCGAAGTCCACCAAGGAATCAATAGTTATTGCAGCTCCCTCCGCCCGTTCCATTTAAGCTACTCAATTATTTAGCCTTCATAAAATAAAGGGAAGTCTGAGGTTCGGGGGCGGTCCCCCCTTTCATTTCCAAGAAATGGTAAATTTTGTGCCGTGCACAAATAATATGGACCTACGAATCTCAGATAGCCGCATGATGATATTTAATGTCCCCCAATAATACTTAAATAAAAGAGGGAGGGCTGGGGGCTCAGCTCAAACATATTATAGGCTCAAAATACTCTCCAGTAAATTAAGTGCTGAAGCCCATATCAATTTCAACTTACAACCTTTTGAGCCGGTAATACGACAGGGCTCATTTCCTACTTTCTCTCAATTCGAGGAGAAACAGACTAAAGGCGGGCTCTCCCCGCATGAAATGACTTTATTCAAACATGATTCGGCAATTCTGATGAATATTAAATTAGGAAACGATAAGTCCAACAGTGGAGAGGATTACGTTATGTCCCTCCAAATGGAGGAAGGTATACTAAAATAAAAATCCTATAAAAATGGGATTTTAAGACCCACGGCCAGACCCTCCGCTTGGCCCCAAAATAAGAATATGCTACTTTGATCGTCTTCTGCGCGTTCGGGTTAATGCCATATATACTAATGTCAAGCTCCTATTTCAAGTTAGGTTCTGAAGGCGGCGTTACAGAATTCCCATACCGCGAATATGAGCAGAATCATTTTTTATTAGCATAACAATACTTTTTTTCTGGCTCCTGGCTTTCCAGAATAATTAACCCCTAGCCCGACTAATTATTCTATGTACAAGAACGAAAGTTCAGCATGCAGACAGGAGAGCCCATGCATGAAAATAAAAGGCAGACAGCATGCAAGGTCCCATTGTTAAGGTAATGCATAAAGAGATTGACAGAGAGGAAGGGTTTAGTATTGTAGAATGAGTTAGCAGTACAAGAAATAGAGGCAAGTTCTAGTCTACCTACACCAAACCAGACAATCGTATATAGTAGTAGCTTGAAAAAAAAAGATTACAATTCATAATGGTTATACCTTACACCAATGAGCTACCAACAGCAAATGAATCCTAAGTGGTAATAGTATTCTTTGAATTCTAACAAGTTGTTAAACTTAATACATATCGGTTAGGCACAATTGGTGACTGTTAATAGTAGTAACTAGTAACTATGGTAAACATGTATGGACTAGTATAGCTAATAATTTTATAAGGTTTAAGGTTCAAGCAGCAGCAGGAGACAGTCAGGCGGAAACAAGTAGTATAGTAGACTCAGTATGAATTTCTAGTAGAATTGCATTAGCTGTGGGCCAAATCTCACTAAGCAACCCGAGAACTTCCCAATTTTTTTGTCAAAAACCCGTCTCTGAGTTACCAAATGAGATTAGTCCAAGCAACTAATATTAAGGCTTGCCAGCGGCGGCGGAGTCCCAGTCACCGAGCTAGTAGTTAAAACTAAGGAGGCCAGGGACTGACTACTAGACACTTGTTCTTCGGAGGACACTCGGACTAAGAATGACTCTGAGCTGGGCCGGGTGTCTATAAATAGGGCTGCCCATTGTTCCAGTCCTTGGACCCGGTCCCCGAAAATTGACAAGGACCGGCCAAGTAATCATAGACCGTGGGAGGGGATATGAATATGCGCCAAATGTTTGAGCCCCATGGGTTGGAGGCCCAAATCCCCAGGAAAACCTCCCAAATATTACCCAATAAATTATTCCTAAATGAAAATGGTCAAGTCAGGCCGTTTAAATATTCATACGGCCCGTTACGGGTTTTAAACGGTTTCAAAATCCGGACATGAGCAGGTCTTGTAGTCCATTCCAGCGATTCCCCTTAAAAACCACTTATTTTCCTTTCGATGAGATAATACAATTTCTATGCTTGCCTGGTATTACAAGGTTGCGGGATACAACTCTCTTAAACATAGCAGTAGGGGAGGGACCATCACAAGGTAATCCAATAAAAGGTAAGGTATGCATGCTTCTGTAGTGGAATAGCAAGGAGGTCACCATTCACCATAAATTAAAAACCCTTTTAAATTCAAACGGCATAATGTACTTTAGAATACTACGTAAAATATTAGGCTTGTTCAGGCCCTCTGTCAGCCCAGACATAATTACGCAGGACATAATTACACTGGAATTCTCCCAGTTCCAGCCACAAGCCATGCATATTTTACCTCTTTTACACATGGAGCATAATTACGTTTAGCCAAAATCGAAATTTTTGGAAATTAAAGGTAATTGCAGCAATATGTACATTTACACGTACATAGCCTAAATATCCCTGTAGCATATTAGAGCCACATTGTGAGGCTTTTCTAAATGTAATTACTTTAATAACTATAACCTCTCATTTTCTCAAACAAACCTCCCTGTCGGAGGTACTGTAAACACATTTAAATTACGTATTACGACAGGGTACGTCTACATTGAAAGAAAGCAAGACATGAACAGAACAAAACAGGCTAAATGTATGTTTAAAAAAAAACAGTAAATAGGGTTGTATGGGGTAACTACGACCTGAAGAGCTGAGGTAAATGATACGGCGGATGCGTGTGTGGATCGTCAGGGCAATATCAGCGGGTGACTTGAGTAGTTTCAAAAACGAAGGGTCCCCAAATTACCAACTGATATTTGCCAGCCAATCACATGCAATAAGCGACCCAGGGAGCATGGCTAACTTGCATTAACTTCCCTCTAATGCTATGTACACTACCATAGGCTCAGGTCCTCACTTATTCCTGCTTTAGTCAATAGTAGGACTCTTAAAGCTAATGCATCCAAAGCCCGTCCAAAATGACTTTCTCCATCAAGTACAAAGCTAATGTAAGTATATGCAAAAACCGTGTTCCAAAATCAAAAGGTAAAATAATACAATTGCTAAATCAATGATACAATTCAGGCCTGATAATGAACATTCGAATAAGGTGTAGTCTACCGAACTGTATTATGTATTTGTAAATTAGGTCCCGTAGCTAATAACAAGTGAAGCGGAAGGGAAAAGCGTATTCGGCGGAATGATGGGCCGATTTAAATTAGGAATCTCAAATAAGGTCCCCCTTCAACTATAGGAGGCGGGATACGTTATAAAATAATGGGAGCGTGTACATAAGGTGGGACGAGAAGAAAAAGATGGCATACCTTGAGCCTTAAGCAGCATAATGGAACGGGTCCGCTCCTCAATCTGTGCATTGAGCTGGGAAGCGGCATTGAGGCCCGATTTAGCTTTCTCCAGCAGAGCCCCTTCCTTCTCTAATTCCTTTCGTAGCACCTCGTTCTTCTGCTCTAATTGGCTTATCTCGAGTCTAAGACTCTTCTCAATCCGCCCAATCTCCGTCTCCTTCTCTGTAAAGTTACCAAAAATTATACCAGTTTTCCCTTAATTCCATACGATTCGGAATAAGTTTGTCATTTACAGAGAAAAACGAACTCAAGCTATTTCTTGCAGCGGAAATATAAGCTAAGAACAGAATTAAGGACGTGGACTTTGCATTTTCCGGGAAATCTAAATTTTTCTGGCACTAAATTACCCGTTCCCGACTGCAGTTTGGCCAAAGACAATGCTTAAACCACTCCATTTTAAAAATGTAAATATACGTATGTGCCCTCACCTTTCTGAAACTGCTCGAGCACAAAATGCAAATTTTGCAACTGTGAGCTCAGTTTTGAATTTTGGTCTTCGAGGGCGGAGGCGGTGGCTCGGGCGGAGTTCCGCTCCTGGCTTAGCCTCGCAATTTCTTCCCGGACGTCAATACTCCGCTCACTAGAGAAAGGGCAAGAGACAAGGGGACTCTTTAGTGGAGCATTTAAGAGGACCAATTACTATTTCCCTAAGCCAAAGTGGGACATCATTTTCATTAGAGGGATAATTGGTCCTGCTGGAAAATGTCCCATCCCAAGTCAATACAAAGTCACCGGCTGGCATAACCTAAAAAAGGGTCAATACCTACTCAATCCTCTCAATTGGAATCCAGGGGAAAGCAAGCAGACGGGAGCCTAATAATCAGACCGGTTTTATTATGCATAAGACCCCCGCCTTTAGCATGTTCTCCACCAAATTTTCACTCCGGGCCAAAAACAATGTGGCCGGGGTTATGCAAGAGCCCGGGTTGGAAGGAATTATCTATTCAGGAGTCAGAGCTCCATAGCCGGTCGATCCGAGGCTGCCGCTGGGAGAAGGAATCAATCAATAGGATAGCCGAAAGGTAAGACAGTGGCCGTAATGGTCTGAGGGTCTATCTAGCGGCATGCATGAGAGGAGCCGGGAGCCGGGTAATGAAAGTAGGTTACATGGAGATAGGACATTAGAACAGAACCCGCCCGGCCCGAGCTAAAGAGGGAAAAAACCGGAGTTCTGGCGAGTATCCTTTTAACTTCCCAAGTGGTAGGCATTACTCATCAGAGTGAAAGTACAAATAGGGGCTGCCAAGGCCGGCCAGGGAGACCAGGCTTGAATCAACACAAAATCAATATGAAGACGAAGTACATACTACTGCTGGCTCCTCCGTCTCAAAAAATTGTATAAAAGGGAGGATATAAAAACTCACTTTTGTTGTAGGGCGGCGGAGAGGTCCTTCTTGAGCTGGGAGACTTGGGCCCGAGCCCGCTCTTCCCGCTCTTCGGCCACCAGGGCCTCGGCCGTGTACTGCTCTTCCAAATCCACGAGATGAGTCCGAAGACGCTCCAAATCCGACTCAAGCCTTCTAATTCGACCCTCACGCTCTCCCAACTGTCAAGTCAACTCAGGCTCAGTAAATCATTCCAAGGGCAACCAAAAACTTAAGAGCAACTCCGAGAGCCTCCTAATGGACCTCAACTCCTCATTACATTAGTAACACACAGAAACGACATTAGGTACTTAAGGGGAGCCATTTTGGTCTAAAACCAAATTAATCTAGATTTATGTGTTGCTTATACACTTTATTAATAGCCTCAGGCAATGTTGGCGAACTGGAAATAGAAAAACAAATTTTCCTTTCGCCGACCTATTCATTAATTGACCCAGTAGTATCTGATATTAGCGTAAAAGTCTATGGTAAGTTGAATTAGGTTAGGTTTCATCCAGTTCCAGCTGGAGTTTGAAATTCAAGAGTGTCTTAAAGTTAGCCAATCCGAGTTCGCGAAAATGACCCGGCTATCCTATTTAAAGTCACACCGAAAAGCTCCTGCCCCTATACTGTGATCCGGTCGCGTTTTTCATAAAAGCTTGTTTGTTAAAACCTCCATCATGTTTTAGGTTTTGTTAAGTTAGGAATTTGACATTCATAACTGACTGCTTTAACAGGCTTTAAAGCTAGTATGTTCACGCTATTTAGACTTTACTATGGTCTACTGTCACTTCTTGTGACCGATTTAAAAATTACAATTTCATAAGCCGTTGCTTTTAAACAACTAAATAATACTACAGGCGACTGTATGAGAATCATTCATCCAAAAATAGTTCTTCAAAGTTGTCGCATAAACCCATGTGCGAATGAATGAAACGGTTTCAGCACTAAATCCATATTTTGATATGTAGTACTGTAGCAGTCCACATATGTCAAGATATAGCGTAATGGTTGACACAGCATAAAGTAGCCTCATCTTTAATTATACGGAACGTACTTTAGTAACCCATTCCCTCTCTTCCTCAGCCCATCTCTCTGCTCTCGCTTCAAGGACCCCGAGCTCAATTGTGTGGTCAATGGGGGGAAGGGGCATTGAGGCTAAGCTTTCTATGGTGTCACTGGACCGGTCCCTGGTTGGCTCTTCCAGCTCTTCCTCTGGCTCCGTCTGTGTGGACCCATTAGACGAGAATACTGTTGTGGCCGGACTCGGCGTTCTTTTTCTCCTACTTTGACTAATGACTAGGCCGCCAGGGCCCGAGGTCGTCTCGTCGTCAAATAGGAGCTCGGTGGACCCGTAGCGAGCCTCCTCCTCACTCCGGTCCTCCTCAAGGATCGTCTCCAGCAGCCCAAACGAATCCGTTTTTGATGGATGGAACGACTCGGAGCTGGCTTCACCGGAGTCCGAACTACTTTCATCTCCCAATTTCTCTGCTAGATGGTCCCGCTCTTGGCAACTCAGTTTACAGACTGCTCGCTCTAGCGTCCCCTTCTTCTCAACCAAGTCCTTCCAGTAGTAGGCTAATTGCTTGAGAGCTGACACGACGCTGGCCTCTTCAGCTTCAGCCCCTGAGTCCCGTCGGAACTTGGCCAGGACGGCTCTTCCGTCAAGGAGGAAATGGGATTGGAGGAACTCAAGGACGTCTTCAACGAGCTTGGCATTCTTCTCTTCGAATTGGTCAGTGACGCTCTGGAGGTTCATCAGCTCACCGCGAAGAACGTCCAACTCGTACTGGTACAGGCTGCATCGATCCTCAAGTTCCTGAAAAAAAAGAAACAGTTGCATTTATACAGAATAATAATTTCGAGGATGTATATGAACAGCTCGATAATTTTATTAAATTAGTAGCGCGGCGCGTGCTTACTTGTTTGACGATTTGGTCATATGATTCAGTTTCATCTGTAAGCGTTGCTGCTTCTGAAACTTCAAGCGGTGTTTTGACACCGGGCTCCAGGCCCGGATTCCTCGTAAACTCATTCTCATGTCCCTTGGCCTCGAGTTCCTGTTGAGCAAAAAAAGCGAATTATAAATTAATTAAGTTATGAAAAGAAGACAGTTCAGCGAGTCATTAGGCGAAGCCCGCTAACGTGGCATATAACCCACCGTTTCTCGACCTCCTTGCCAGGAGTCAAAACAATAAAATGAGCCAAGTGATATCAAGTTCCATACACTTGTTCCCTTCTCACCCTCCGGCACACAGAAAATAATAAAATAGGAACCCCCATCCGTTCGACTAATAAAATGAATGAATATGCTTTTATTGCCGGCCCTTTCTGCATTGCAAGTGACTTTAAAATTAGGAGAGATGCAGACTGGGCCTATGAGTAAGTGCAAGAATCAGCATCAAATTATTATTAGCGTTATAAAAAATATGATTCATGAGGCTTTGGCCCTCTCGAGCCCCTAGACTATATATACCGTGAGACTCTTTTCTAATCACTAAACCGACTCATATTTCCTTTTGACGTACTAATCGGAATGGGACTAGGACTAGGATGTACATGCGAAGAGCATAATATATTTTTAGTGACCAGCTTCGGGGAATTATCAACATCAATTCCATAATTAAATGTAAATGTAAAACATGACGCGCTATTACTTGACGGACCCAGAGGTCACCACAGAGAGCGTGAGAATGGTTTAACCCCTGAATAAGGTTTACACCGCTCTCCGGTTATATGAGCCACTTGTCGAATTGTGCCGATCCCGAAGGTAAGGAAAATAAAACCCACGACGTAGGTACCAACTACTAACTCCTTTCGAAGTGGATCAAGTGGAAAATAGAAGCTACTATACTATATTGTACATAGATCGGATCCTTTAAAATTCTAGCCGACAAGGAGCTAACATAAAACGTACAGTATGACGGAAAGGAACAAGGGGCAATTAAAAGCAACTTTATGCCAACTATTTTCTGACTCACCAATAATCAATTCAATACAGTTAGGAATTCCATATAATATGTCCTATTCAAAATTGGCCAACTGTACTTTTCCACACGGTTTGATTTAGCGGCAACTTTCCTTATTTCCATTTTACAGTTGGACAAATGAATGCACATAAAAAATTCAGACGACATCCGCCCGAACTTAGAGACACAACAAGCTACCTACAAAAATTCGTTGAGAACAATGGAACTACTACTTGAATCGACATCAACTATTTTTCTGAGTAATTTTGGACTAAATACTATGCAAGTTACGTGCTTAATAGGATTACTGTTCGTTTCCCGACTAATTCCACCCAGATGTTACACACCAACCCGGAAAACGGCCAGTGGGCGTCTAAACTAACCAGAAGCCGAAATATTTTCGAAATTTAACTGTAGTTACCTAACCTAACCTAACTTAACCAAATTTAACCTAACTTAACCAAATTTAAACTAAGCTAATCTAACCTAACCTGATAGCCTCATTCGAATTAGGTTACGTTACCTCGATCTTTTCGGGTAATGGTCGGTTGTGAGAAAAGAGCCCACAACTAGTTGTGGCTATTTCGGTGTTGGGGTGTAAGGTATATACGCCTGTTTTAGTTTTAAATTAAGAATAAATGAGTATAATAAACTTGGTGAAATTATTTTTCTTAATAAAAAATACTGTAACTCTTACAAGCAATAAAAATCGTTGGAACATCGGCAAAAAACGTAATAATTGAAAATACAAATTGCCAGCCTACACAAAGTCGAATTTTGATTTACAATACATTGTTCTCCGTGTTACTAGAATTTAAATGCTCCTCTTGTTTAAAATGCACGCGGTATACCTATTACTGACTGATACTTCATAGCATATACGTAAATAAAATACGGAACTGTACAGTATATGTCATTGAATATGAGTAAAGACATCGTTCTACATATTCATTGAGTTGAAAAAGAGAGCCTGTCCAAGTCACCCGAAATTATAGGCCTTGGAGCCTTAATTGAGTCTCTAATGATTAACAGAAAAATACGAAAATAAGTCTAGCTTAATTTATTCAACACAGCGGACTCGTACTTTTACAGTTTGATAAGCTCTCTAAGCTTGCGGACCTTTTCAAACACTCATTCCGTGGCCCATAATTATTCTCGTACTATCTTTCTTCAAGAACTAATAACACCTTTGGAAGGCAGCGGATAGGAAAGGAGTACTTTTTGTCAGCCTGGCATGTTAAATTTCCTTAATTGAGGCTTGACAGAGCCACACAGGTTAAACTACCAGAGACATTCATGCCTCAAAGATGGACGGAGACCATCATCGTCTTTACCTCTACGCCTTAGCTACAAGGAGAAATTTTATGGATTGTAAACACACTACACATACAGAGATTAGACCTTCCTCTCGGTAATCCCTTCGGTCTCACTGCAGGTACTCTTACCTCTACTCGCGGCCCTTTAAAGAGACTCCGAGCACAATGCACGAATGAAATCTTGGGCTAAGTACTCTAAACAAAAACCATCTAATAAATTCACATCTCTCACCTAGGCTACAGTTTTCACTGTTTTAGTTCGTGAGCGCAGAGCACGTTAGTGGCATAATACTTATAAACCATGCCGTAGAAATATACTATCTACACTAGGTATAGTAAGTGACATACACTTTGTGGTGGAAAATAACACTAGTCACAACTGGCTCAAAGATTCCGGCTCTCCAAGAATCAAGAAAACGCATACTTATACAAGTCGAATATGCTATACTTGGCATGAAAATGAAAATATGAACCGAAATTCAATTACAATTAAAATTGAGTCATTCTTACAAATCAGAATTCTAAAGTCTCGAAACTTAACCCTCGAGGTAGAGGATACCAACTATTGAACCGGGATTCCACATAAGGATAGACCAGAAAGTAGGTAACAAATAACCAAAAATTTTTACTATATACAGAGTCTGTCCGAGGTTTGCGTGTTTTTGAGCCCAGTAGTCTCCGGAATGGGAAAGAGACAAATTATTGAATACACCCCTATCATGACGAATAGCTATCAAATTGATACATTTACCCTGATTACAATACAATAAGCCTGAGAATGCATGGAAGCTTTACTGCACGTGATCCGTTCCATACTGGTTCAAACCCCAAGTTGTGGTCTGAAACTCGCTTTTCTTTATGGGACAGGTGTACGGCTGGAGAAGCCTGCACCAGCACAGCCCCCATCCCCATCCAGTCCACAATGCCACCCCACTTTTCCAAAGTAAGAGCCATTAGCATTTTTTGGATCTGGACCTGGACTCATCCATAGGGGAAGGAGTACGGTAATCTTAAATAGGACCATCCGGAATATTCATGAGCCAAATTACTCATTGGAATGACTCCCCGGATTCAGGGAGGCGTTCCTACCTGGCTGGCTGCTAGGCTAAGAAGCCGGACGTAACAAAGACGCCACCATTCAATTGGGTAGCCTTTTATTCCGGCACACAACCCTTCCACTCAGCAGAACGTGCCTGCCCATAAGCTAGCTCCTGATTAATCAGAGGGGGAACTCTGGGCGACAGGTATTTTGAGGGAGTCAGGCAGTGTCAACAGTAAGAGCAGGCCCCCGCCGCCGCCCTAGTCAAACCACTGTCCGCAACTCCTAAATATTTAATTAGTTCCCTACAGCACTTGGGTCTCACTCATAATAAGTACATTACGATCAATTAAAGTTAATGGCTACCACATAGTACTAGGATAGTCCAGCGTGGAAAAAAGCATCATTTCAAATTCCTGTAATATGCTCTCCCCCGCCGCACCGGAACAATGGCTTGTAAGCTGTCATAATTTCCCGAATTGTGGCCATGCCCGAGAGGTAGGAAACAAAAGCTTTCACTAGATGAAGAGCACATAAAAAGGTCCTCCTTTCTGGTCTCCCAATCAAGACAAATAGGGCCCATTATATTAGTGTCTAGTTATGGGAGTCCCATGGCCCATGCAAATAATACGCCTAAATAAGTTATGACTCGGTCCGGGAATACAAGGTGAAAACCCCCCAGTAAGTCTCCGCCTTTAATTGGATTAATAATAAAGGCTCGAACGGTAGGCGAAAGCAGGTGACTAGAGTCAGGGGCGTCGTTAGGTTACGTTTCCGGAGGCCATGGGGAGGGGAACAAAGATGACACCTAGGAATAACTGTGACATGTTTCTGAATCTCCTTTGCAAGCCGCCTATTTAGTTCACAACTTCCTCCTTACGTTTAATTAAACCAAAACAGGCTACAAGTAGGTACTGTATTACCTACCGCAAAATTGGAAGCTATACCTCTGCCTTAATTTCATATTAGATCTGTATTTGGCTAATACAGTACATTGAATTATGAGCGAATATGAATGAGATTGCGCTTTAAGATTTTCTAAGTACCTATCACATGAGCTATTTACATTCAAACACAAAATTCACTTTGGCCCCAGTATTAGCCCAGTTCTGGTTCACCTAACATGCGCTAACCTAACAAATCCCAAGCGTAACCTAAGTACACCTAACCTAACCAAGTGTCAACCTAACATGGGGCAAACCTGACCAAACCTAAACCTAACTTAAGCAAGCCTCAAAATTCAACCTGGAGTTCAGTCTTCGGTCAACCTAACCTGCCGTTCAACCTAAAATTCGGTCAACCTAACCAAAGTCTTACCTAACTTACCTAAACCTAACCTAAATCTAGCCTAATTCTAATTACAAAAAATGATACTTTTGGTGAAAGTCTGAATGATATATTCAATGCCCATAATTTATATGTAGTTGCGGTACAGCAAAGACTAGCTTTACAAATCGATGCTTCTTTCTTATATCCGCAAGGGGGGCGTCGGCTCATAGTAGACTATCCTGCCCACGCTCCGACTACTCAGTCCGAGGCCGGGAAATGCCTGTAAAAGCCCTCCCTCCTTCAACCAACTCATGAATTCTTTAGGTCTTCAACTTGAAATTCACCGAAAAAAAACCCATAATCCCGTAGCTCACTTCAGAGCTCCGAGGACGGACGGGAGGAGTATATGAACGTGGACGTTTGCTTGGGCCCTATTGATTTTTTTTGAAGACCAGGAAAGTATTGGATTACTTAATCTAGCCAACCTACCTGTACTTGGAGTGGGCTTGCATGCCCGGGCTCTTCCAACGAAAGTTCCCCTTTTTTGGCCGGACAGGGAGAATTGGAGCTGAAGAAGACACTACTGGCAGAAGCTACCATCGGCAGACACGCTAAAAAGCCACTAACTTCATGTTTCATGTCTCCTGCCTCCTCCCTCCCTTCTCTGTGACAAGGAGGAGACAAGTCACCCTCCTTCCCTGCCTCCTATATCCACTTCAGAAGGCTACCTCCCATTTACATATTGCATGCACGTTTAAGAGCCCACTTTACTATCAATTCCCATTATAGAGGCCCCCCTGAGCCCCGTAGGCTGCTCCAGGACCCGGGTGCATCGATTCCCAATCAATCATTTATTGACCCGCACCATGGCACCCCCAAAAGGGACAACATAAAGTAGAGAGAGAGATTCCACGACTTCCGCTTCTCTACATGTCATAGCACGTGGACTTGGTCTTGGGCCCTGGGTCCGGTCAATTACTACCACGACGGACCAGCTGACTCAACTCATTTCATATGCACGACTTAAAGTTAGGTTAAGGCACAACATTTGGGATTATATGCTTCCTTGCCATCTACAGAATTGGCCGAGAGCTGACAAGTCTCAAACTCTGGGTCTTTAAGCCGCCAGATCCGAATCGGAAGTAACCTTTGAAGGAAAGGCATACGTGGGGAAAGTGTACAGGAAGGAGGATGGTTCGGGACTGAAAATAAAAGTTTAAGAACGCTGATAGAAGAATAATACGACCACGACCGGACATGAGCCGTTTTCCACATTTGTTGAAAATTTGGACTTCAAAATTTGCTAATCCTGCTTTGAACTCTGGTTCCTTTTCAAAGAATTTTGAGGCTAACACGCTACCAAAGATAAATCCCAAATGTTTCTAAATGAAACTGTATTCACATTACTTAATTATTTAACTTTCACCGAACTTGAACTCCAGCTCTCCGAAACGTAACCTGAAAAAGCTACCCAAACCTTACCGGAACCCGAATGCGTAACCTATAACCAAATCCAAATCCAGACCCTAAGTTCTAAAAACAGTTATTCTTTGGTTAAATACAACTATTCATCGGAGGGAAAAGAATTGTTGTAAAGTTGGATATTCTTTGATGTACCTGTGTACTTAATAATCAGTTAACATTTTAACTATAGAAACATTTCTGCCGAAGCATTGACAATTTTCTCTGCCTCCGGCATTATTTCTGGCATAAGGCCTAATATATAAAATAATTCTGTGCTGGCGCCAAAACGCCAGCTTGGCGTAATGTACAACTTTCTCTACTTTCAAAGACGTGTCGTGTCTGGCCTCCTACCACTAAATTCTATGCTTCCGGCTAATTTTGCAGGACCTTACCGAGCAATACCTTTAAAAATTGTCACATTATATTGACGACTAATTTCTACCCCCTGTGGAATTACCTAATTTGAAATCTGAACCCCTCTCCAAATCGAGGCCTGACACCTCGGTCAGCTTAAGATTCCAAGTAGGAAGGATCCGGCCGGAGTTTATTTTGTGTTCACCTTCCCTTTGAAGCATTTTGGGATTGAATTGAATCTTATCTCCCTTTATAA